>BPUM01000559.1:0-47272 GCA_020521455.1 Prunus kanzakura
TTAGAAATAAAACTGGATTATTTATAAGCAGAGGTAAAATTGACAATTTTGATTCATGTGACTGTAAAAGAAGATATTTTATAATGTCAAGGCTTCAGTATCCTTGAAATCTCATATTGCTCCTGAAAAGTTAAAGGAAACCACCTTGCTTAATCAACCATGATGAATTGCCCTACATGTATAATGTAGCTACAAAAGGTTTCCTGCATAAATGAAGAAACTCGCGAGTCGCGACAACACACGACCTCGTAAATCATATGCCAGTCATATCTCCATCGAATCTTTGTCATCAAAAAGAAAAAAATGTGGGGTTTAGTGACTGTTTGGATGTGGTCTCCAAATCCAAGCTAAGTCAAGTGGTCTCCAAGTCCATACTTCAGAAAAATGAAGGTAGGGGGCACTACAACGGTTGGATGATCTTCAATTTTGGATATGTTATAGCCAACACAATTTCGAGCAAGTTTCGTGAAGCAATCACAACCATCCGAGAATCACATATTAAAATCAAATGCAGAAACCGAGTCTGCAGAAACCCAGCAGCCATGGCTGAACACAAAAGATGCAAACCCGTTTTGAGGCATCAGGAAAATTCAGAAAAATCTACAAATTTCACAGATTTTAGTTCTCGAGTAGACAAACAACTTTCATGAAGGAAGTTTTCTGATTCGAGCTTCCGAAATATGACTTCTGGATTTCTGAACAGTACCCTCGGTTTTGGGTCTTGAAGAAGAGTGAGGAAGCAGCAAGTCACGTGGGAAAGCTTGGATTGTTGGCTGCAATGTGTTGGCTGCAAAGATAACCAAATAATGGCCAAATTGTGGCTGCAAGGTGTTGGCTGCAAGGGGTTGAGGAGTTGGCTGGAGGCTTTGGAGGTCTGCAAAAAGAAAGTGTAAGGACAATGTGCGGCCAAGGTTATATATATATATAAGTGAACAAGTGGATGCATGCAAGTTATGAACAAGTGGATGCATGCAAGTTACGGCCAAAGCTTGAAGCTTTTGAAAATAAGATGGGCTGAAAAGTTCTTTATTTTAATATATATTATAGGAAAAGGGTTGGCCAAAGGCTAGAGAAGGTTGGCCAAAGAGGTTGGCCAAAGGCCAAATAAGTTGGCCAAAGGCTAGAGAAGGTTGGCCAAAGAGGTTGGCCAAAGGCCAAAGAGGTTGGCCAAAGGCTAGAGAAGGTTGGCCAAAGAAGTTGGCCAAAGTGTTGGCTAGAGAGTTGGCCAAGGTGTTGGCCGAAAAGTTCTTTGTCTTGTTATATATATATAATTAATCAAAGCCTAATGCCATATGCTGCCAATGCCAGACCAACATTCATGCAATATCAAGTAAAAGGCTAAGAGGTCTGGTCGAGTGAGGAACCCACGCGGACGACATCCAAATATTTGGAGTTCACATGTCATTTAACGTTGGTGGGAGCCTTAACCAAGTCAGAAGCTCCAAGTGCGCAACTTCTCACCAAATGTCAAGTCAAGTCCAAAGCTTAGCCTACGAAACTAAGTGCAGATGTTTTCAGCAGATGTTTTCCTACAAGTGGCGGAGTTCAAAGACAAGAAAGCATTAACATCGGGAGGATTTCCAAGACATCGGGTAGTTCGTACCTAGAGCTCCGAAAAGCATTAATATTGGGAAGATTTCCAAGACATCGGGTAGTTCGCGCCTAGAGCTCCGGAAGGCATTAACATCGGGAGGATTTTCAAGACAGAGTTAGTTGTATGGCCAAACCCATGAGCTGAAGGATCTCTATAAATAGATCATCAGAAGAAGAGAAAAGGACCTCCGACTCAACACACAAAATCTATCTTTCTATCCTGTACTTTTCAATTCATAGTCTAGGATTTTATCTTTCAAGTTCTTCAGATTATCTAAGTTCTTCGTTTTCATAGTGTAAGCTTACATTCTTGCAATTTAATTTCAATTGTCTTTACATTCAAGTTTAATTCAAGCCTTTATCGCTTTAATCTATTTTATCGCATTTACATTTCTCGCACTTAGATTTCTGTCATTTCGTTTATTGCATTTACATTCGCTGCACTTATTACAAAAATCCTAAAAATAGTCATACAAAGCTCAATCATCCTTGACCTCAAGGAAGAAAAAGAACCTAGGCCAAGAGGAGGTTCCTCGCTTGGTCGATCAATTGTTTGATTAAAAGTCAGAAGCGCAAACACACTCACACGATCTTTCCATCCAAGCCATCAAGTGGCTTGGTGGTGTCATGCCTACGCATCTTAAGAGAAGAAGGACCAAAAAACTCCTTCCGTCGGCCTACCCGACCGAAAAGAGGGAAACATAATTTGGCACGCCCGGTGGGACTAACTATATGAGTGACCGAAAGGAATGGCAACATTCCTTCCAGCCAATGAACTACAACAGCTATGATGCTTATGGCTCGAGTAGCCAATCCATCGGCCAACATGGTGACCACAACTACTCTGGCCAATATAATTTTACCCATCAAGGTGGGCCTAACAACCAATATGACTCAAGTAGTCAATTTGGTAGCCAATATGGTGGGCATAACTATGTTGGCGGATTTGGTGGCCAATATGGTGGGCACAACTATGTTGGCGGATATGATGTTATGAACCAAAATGGTTTGAATGATCAAAATGGCTTTGGTGGCCAAACTAATCAAGTGGCATGGGGGCAATACACTTACCCAGGTGGCCAAAATAATCCGGTCAATATCTATGATCAGCCTAATTATTATTCCCACCAAGCAGATCATCCAATTGGCTTTGATGGCCAACATAATCTCAAGGTGGGTGAGATGCCATCTAGTGGCCATACCCACATGGTGGAAGAATATATAAATGAGATGACATCTAAGATAGAAGTTGTATTAAAAGAGTTTGCAGATGAATTACAAACTTCCAACCGCGACCTTCTCATCCAAGGTTTGCATAGGATTTCATCTCGACTTAGCCAACGAGCTGAGGGGCAAACCCTCAACCCTAACCTTATTTCTCAATCACAAGAGGAAATTTCTGATATGGTTGCAATTGGACCACCCGTTCCACCTACTCCTCTAGGGAAAAATGAGGTTGGTAGAGAATGTGAGAGTGAGAAAGAGGTGGGCGAGATGATTTTAAAATCGAATATTCAAGGCGACCTTCCTATTGAGAATATGACATTGGTTGAGGAAAATGAGTCTACCCAAGGGGATGAGACCCAAAAGGTGGTCACCAATGATATGTGCAATATGGTCCAACCCAAGGCAACCATCTTAGGATGTAATGGCCTACAATCTAGTGAAGAAGAAGGTCGGAGCATGACTCAAGATGCAAAAATAATAGACATGATTGTAGGAGAAAAACTCGACATTGCAATACCACAATTGCAAGTGGTCAAGTTTATTGAGCCCCAGCCAAAGGCCAAGATTGGCCGACCAAATGGACTTGGGGGGCATGAAGGGTCGGCCAAAGTGATGGCCAGGAGTTATCCGGGTAGTTCTAGTCATCCTAGTATTTCAACCTATTACCAACAAAATGGCAAGATCCAAGTCAAAAACAAGAAGGGCTCCAAGTTTGGAATAAAACATGGTTGGCCACCGCCATGGTATCCGGAGCATTTTGATCAAGAGGAATTTCCACGAGGATTCAAAGTTCTGGATTTTGCATTATTTTCAGGAGATGGACTCCAGTCGACCGTGGAGCATATTGGTCGATTCACTACCCAATGTACCGAAATCGGACATCGCGATGTCTTGAAATTAAGGCTATTCCCGAGCACCCTCACAGGGGCTGCTTTTTCATGGTATGTCAAACTTCCTCGGAACTTTGTCCCAAGTTGGCAGACCGTGGAGCAAATCTTCCTCGAACAATTTTATCGGCCGGAGCCAGATGTGTCAATGGCCGACTTGGCCAAGATGCGCCAAGGACCAAACGAGTCCATCCAAGAATACTTGGGGAAGTTCAGAGAAGCAAGGGCTAGATGTACGGTCAACATGCCTGAACATGAGTTTGCAAAGTTGGCTCAAGGTGGGTTATTGCTCGACCTACGGAAGAAATTTGAGGGTATTGAATTTTGCGATATCTACGACCTCCTACTTCGGGTGGATCGATATAAAGCTCTTTTAAAGGAGGAACAACAAAAGAATCGGCCGACATCTCGACCGACTTTCTATAAAGATCTGCCAAAACCTTCCACATCTAGAACCATGGCTGTCCACGCGGTGGAGGTAGAAAATGTGGACTCAAATGAGGCAGACAATGAAGTCTTCCTATAAGAGGAAGAAGAATCGGCGGGGATAAACTTGGCTGAAATCATGGTCAGCGAACCGCACGTATGCAAGGCTTTGTCCAAAGCCTCCAAGGATCAAAGGCCGACAACTGAAAAGTTCTTTATTTTAATATATATTATAGGAAAAGGGTTGGCCAAAGGCTAGAGAAGGTTGGCCAAAGAGGTTGGCCAAAGGCCAAAGAAGTTGGCCAAAGGCTAGAGAAGGTTGGCCTAAGAGGTTGGCCAAAGGCCAAATAAGTTGGCCAAAGGCTAGAGAAGGTTGGCCAAAGAGGTTGGCCAAAGGCCAAAGAGGTTGGCCAAAGGCTAGAGAAGGTTGGCCAAAGAAGTTGGCCAAAGTGTTGGCTAGAGAGTTGGCCAAGGTGTTGGCCGAAAAGTTCTTTGTCTTGTTTTATATATATAATTAATCAAAGCCTAATGCCATATGCTGCCAATGCCAGACCAACATTCATGCAATATCAAGTAAAAGGCTAAGAGGTCTGGTCGAGTGGGGAACCCACGCGGACGACATCCAAATATTTGGAGTTCACATGTCATTTAACGTTGGTGGGAGCCTTAACCAAGTCAGAAGCTCCAAGTGCGCAACTTCTCACCAAATGTCAAGTCAAGTCCAAAGCTCAGCCTACGAAACTAAGTGCAGATGTTTTCAGCAGATGTTTTCCTACAAGTGGCGGAGTTCAAAGACAAGAAAGCATTAACATCGGGAGGATTTCCAAGACATCGGGTAGTTCGTACCTAGAGCTCCGAAAAGCATTAATATTGGGAAGATTTCCAAGACATTGGGTAGTTCGCGCCTAGAGCTCCGGAAGGCATTAACATCGGGAGGATTTTCAAGACAGAGTTAGTTGTATGGCCAAACCCATGAGCTGAAGGATCTCTATAAATAGGTCATCAGAAGAAGAGAAAAGGACCTCCGACTCAACACACAAAATCTATCTTTCTATCCTGTACTTTTCAATTCATAGTCTAGGATTTTATCTTTCAAGTTCTTCAGATTATCTAAGTTCTTCGTTTTCATAGTGTAAGCTTACATTCTTGCAATTTAATTTCAATTGTCTTTACATTCAAGTTTAATTCAAGCCTTTATCGCTTTAATCTATTTTATCGCATTTACATTTCTCGCACTTAGATTTCTGTCATTTCGTTTATTGCATTTACATTCGCTGCACTTATTACAAAAATCCTAAAAATAGTCATACAAAGCTCAATCATCCTTGACCTCAAGGAAGAAAAAGAACCTAGGCCAAGAGGAGGTTCCTTGCTTGGTCGATCAATTGTTTGATTAAAAGTCAGAAGCGCAAACACACTCACATGATATTTCCATCCAAGCCATCAAGTGCCTACGCATCTTAAGAGAAGAAGGACCAAAAACTCATTCCGTCGGCCTACCCGGCCGAAAAGAGGGAAACAGTGACATAAAGTAGTATCCCGATGTTGATATATCTCTTCACTAAAGGAAGTGCTAGCATGCCAAGGCTAGGCTAATTCTACGAGGATGGTGACTTCA
The DNA here is from genome assembly GCA_020521455.1 of Prunus kanzakura. NCBI lineage: Eukaryota > Viridiplantae > Streptophyta > Magnoliopsida > Rosales > Rosaceae > Prunus > Prunus kanzakura. The sequence goes on from BPUM01000559.1 coordinate 5,752, forward strand.
CTAGTAGAAAAATTCATTATTTCAAAGGAAAAAAGGCATCAGAAGATATACAGGTTGAGGAAAGGAAGAGAGATGAGACAAAGTAATGTGTCTTTTTCTGCTGGGTGGGTAGAAGTGTAAAACAGGCAAATTCACGAGAGTGCTGCTCATCATCATGAATCATGATTCACCAGTCATATGATTGGGTTGGAGGAAAAGGAAACACATGGTTCTCCTCCTCCATCGGTACAGATTAGTGCTCTACAACAATAATGCCTCCTCCAAAATATAGAGGAGTAGACCCGAACGGGTGATTAGAATCGTACTTCAATAATTTGAACTATCTATTATTCTAAGTCGTCATTCATGCTTCATCTTAGTAAAAAGACCACTTAAATAAGAAAACAGTAAAGTACAAACCCCCCTTTTAGATTTTCAATACTTCATATCCCATTATGCCTTAAAAAACATCTCCGGATATGTGCGGAAATGTTTATGCAAGAAGTACTTCTCATAAGCGGTTTCAATAAAAATACCTCTAAAATAATGGATAGTAAATGAAACTAAAAACTAAAACCTATTTAAGTAGGTTTTTTTTGGTCCATATAATAACTCGTTTCATATATCATCATCTCCCCATTTCTCTCACTACTATCTTATATCTTCTAAGCCCCCTAATTTTTTTTTTCTCATTTCCCCATAATTTTCTTATGATGCATGGCCCTAAGTTTTCCTGCACATGTGTACTTTAAAACGTTTTCCTCCATAAATGGAGAAAACATACAAATAGTTGCGACAGACGAGCTCGTATCTTTGTTGGCCATTGATCTTGACTGGACCAATGCTTGGAGATAGAATTCACTCATGCTTATCTAAAACAGTGCCAAATTAATCTGTCTATTATTTTGCTCTTCCAAACAAAGCATCATCATGATCATGAACGATCTTGTTTTTATTAGTGATGAAGACTCGAGTCACAATCCCAGGCCAAAGCTGCCTGCCACTGAAAAAAGTGTGAATATCTCTCTCAACGCAAGAGAAAAGAAAGGAATAGGAACAAGAAAAAAGTGTGAATATTTTATCTTGAACTAAAAGAGAGAAATTCCCAACTGATTTATGACTGGCAAGCGAAAGCACCCATCATCAATCATCATATAAGACATCAGGATGCAACTAGCTATAAAAATAAATTAATAAAGTCTGTTGGGCATATAAATCAAGCTTTCTCCTCCCCCTTTCCCTAATTCTCAATCTCTCCACACCTAAACATCATTTAATCATGTTAAATTCTTGAATGATTACATGTGTTTCAATCTGAAAATCTTGAACATAACATCTATAAATATAGAAGACTAACTTTGAACAGGATTTTGACCCGGAAAAAAAAAACTTTGAACAGGATAAATATGTCACATACGAAAAATAAAAATTACAATATTTATATATATATATATATATATATATAAAGCAAAAGGCAGAGAATTGTGAAACATTCAAAATACCAGAAAGTGCCATTTTGCTTGTTAGTAATTCTACAAGAACGACCCCAAAGCTATAAACGTCACTCTTTTCAGTTAGTTAGTTGATTTGTAAGGAAGTATTCGGGGTCTAAGTATCCAAACGTCCCTTGTACTAAAGCTGTTAGTTGAGCTTGATCCAAAGGGATCAATCGTGTAGCGCCGAAGTCTGACACTTTCACTGAGTGATTGTCATCTAACAGTATGTTTGTAGCTTTCACATCTCGGTGTATGATTTGCATGAGAGCGGCTGAGTGTAAGTATGCTACTGCTCCTGCTGTTTCTGCTGCGATCTTCAATCGCAAATCCAACGAAAACAATGATATCCTTTGCCATTTTTGTTATGGATGTGGTAAAAAAGAGTACCATTGGTGATGAACTCATAAACTAGTAAAGGCACAGATGTCTCTAAACAGCAACCTAATAGCCTCACCACAGTTCTGTGGTTGACTTGAGAAAGAACAATCAACTCATTAACAAACTGCTCCTTCTGGGTTTGGACACCAACTTTGGACTTCTTTATGGCAACTACTTTGTTATCTGGTAATATTCCTTTTTAAACTATTCCATAGCCTCCTTCTCCAAGGACTCTACTTTCATGGTAATTGTTTGTGGCCTTCCCAATTTCTTATGCGGTGAAATTTTTTGCTGTCTCCACAGAGCCTCCTTGACTAGCGAGTTGTTGTTGTAACAGTAAGCCACCATTTTCTTTAAAGTATTTTTGTTTGAGTTTGATGAACTTTCTTTTCTGCATTCCCCAATATATCCATGTAATTGCAACCAGTAAAAGCAAGAAGCCTCCACTGGTGCCTGCAAAAATCACAACCAAAGTTTGATTTTATAATTTGGGTAAGAAGGAAATTATATAGAGCATATCATCAATAAATTTTGTTTTTGTTATCTAACTAGTCCATGTGAGAATGTGAATGTGAAAATGTCTCAAATTTAAAAGTTAGAAAACCTTGCAAGGGCTTATAAGGTGTTGAGCTATTCCTCCCGTTGCCAATTGGTTTTCGAGTGGAACCTCAACTTCCATCAGTCCATGCTATGATTATACATTACCACAATAAAATAACATATTTTGTTTGCGTCTTCTTCCTTATATTAATCAATATTTTTAAGTTTTGAAAATTGTTAGTGGTGAAAAGGGAATGGGGGAAAATATCTTAGGGGAAAACTGAAATAATCTAGCAAGCCTAGCTAGCATGTAGCTAGGTTACAATGATTTATTATTTTTAATATGGAAAATTTTACGAGAATTTTACGTTAGACGTTTGGATCCAAAAGTGGCTCGAGTAGAACAATAGGTGAAAATTGTAGGTTAGAATATGATGCATGCAACATGTTAACATGTAAATTAAACTAATATGCCTATGAAAAGAAGTAAAGTAAAACTAAACCGACCAGATATGCATCGGCCAATATTTTCGTCCTTGGTTTTACTGTGGAATAGGTTTAATGCAGCAAGTTTTAAATTTAAAGGGCATTGAAATCAAAAGTTGAAGCTTATATCTTTTCGCGTCTGTTCTTTCCTATACCAAATGATGAGATCTATAGCTCTTATGACGAAAATAAGAAGTTATTAGATCTTTTTTAAAAACCAATAGCCAGAAGCAACCAACGTGAAACTCCTCTCCGTTTTTTTTCTCCTTTCAATATCTTGGAAAGGAATCCCGAGCCTCTACATTTAGCTCTCATGTATTTATCTGCATTTCACAGTATTTAGACCATTTAAATAATCTAACCGTTTAAGATATGACACATCACCAAGGTAAGTGTTATTATATATATATATTAGAAAAATATTGTTTAAAATTAACAAATGTTTCACTATTTAAATAAAACTAAACTAAAAAATCACACCCTTCTCCATGAAAGTTGAGGGGGGAAGGAGCTAGGAGGAATTGGGGCGGGGAAGGGAAATCTGGGTTGAGGCAGGAAGTGTTAATATATGCATTTTGATTATTTCTTTTGGCTTCCCTTGACAATTTTGTAATATGATTTTTATTGTATTTATCAAGCTCAAGTTTAGATTAAGAATAGCATCTCTAGGTGTTCTTAACTAAACATCTATCCTATGGAGGTTCAAGCAAATTGACAAAGGTAAATTGTGCATTGCATCACATTGCATTAAATTGATTTCATAAAATGATGACTAGTCATCTGTATTCTCGTATGACTAGTCATCCTTGCTCTGTAGGATTTCCAGCTAGATAACCAACCTTTTTGTCCTATTCTCTCTTCTCTCTTTTCTGCCATGTGTCGATTCTGACCTAGGGAATTTTTGTGTGTAAAGGCCAAACAATTCCTCATTTGGCAGCCGTCTCTTTTGGGTGGAAGTTTTGGAAAGTTTTGCTTGCTCTTTCTCTTCTTCTTCCTCATGAGAGAACCATATGATTTTCATCTATGAGCCTTTTTGAAAAACTGCATTTGAAATTCGAATCTGTATCTAGCTCATTAAAACACTCTATCATTTATATCTAGGTCAGATTCAAGACTGATTTCTTCAAGAGTATGGTTTCTTGAAGAAATTGGTCATTCTCCTTTGAATCCAAATTTTGGTTTCTGTCTGAGTTAGAGCTTGCAAGCTAGTGTCATGGGATGAACAAGCTGAAGAAGGAGCTGCCATTACCATGAAGAACTGAGCTTCAAGCTTTGCTAAGTTGGAAAAGAAGATTGCACAAAGGAGGTATAGCTCATCTTCCTAAATAGATCTAGGTGTTTCTTGAGCTTGCTTGTATTCCTTTGTAAGAATTTTTTTTCTGCTTAGTGGATTGCCTGGTCGGTTGATGACCCCCAGTTTTTCCCAATGGTGGGTTTCTGGGTGAACAAAATCTGGTTTGCATATCTGTAATTTTTCTGGGTTTGTGTTCTTGGTGGTTGACTAATCGTATGAATTCTGGGTTTGTGTTCTTGGTGGTTGACTAGTCATCGTATGAATTCTGGGTTTGTGTCCTTGTAGTTGACTAGTCATCATTATCTACTGTTTGGTGTTTACTTGATCATGATGATTTCACACACTTCCACCATAGTTGTTGCTAGCACAGGGGATGCCTAGATTGACGGGTCCTTCTGAGTGCTTAGGTTGTCACTAGTAATTCTCTAGGCTTGCAGGTACATATTGATATGCTCTGTGTGTGTGCTTGTTGCTAGTTTTTATGACTAGTCATATTTGTCTCTGGTTAAGTTAAAAGTGTGTGAATATTGTTGAGTCCGTTAGATTGGTGTTTAATTTACCCCTCTTCACCGAAGTACCAATTTCAAGAAGGGTGGGAAAAGGGGGCTGGTAAGAACACATACAAATTAAAACTAATATGTGGGAGCAAATAAATCCAATGACCAATCGGGAGGCGCATGTGGAAAAGAAGCAAACCCTAAGAATATATTATTTAATAATATATTCAATATGGGGTTACCTATTTAGGTTGAGGGAATAAATTCCCTCAATCTATTTATTTCCTTCCATAACTGCCCTAAACTCAATTAATCAGGAGAGGAATAATTCTCAATTATTCCCTCCTTAATTGAAAAAGAAATGTTACTTGAAAGGAAAATATATTTAAGCTAAAGTTGGAAGACAAAGAAGGTAACTCAGAAAAAATCCCTAAAATTACTCTCTCTCTCTCTCTCTCTCTCTCTCTCTCTCTCTCTCTCTGCGAAATCCTCCCTAGCTCTCTCTATGTGAAACCCCGTATTTTTATATTTCATGAATTAAATATTTTGTTACATATTTAGTTTATAACTTATATATATATTGTCTTGTGTACTAATAAATATTTACATCCTATTTTATTATATATATATATATATATCTTATTATATTATATATGTGTGTGTATTGCATAAATATCTTATTCTATATATATATATATATATATATATATATGGATATATATTAATGGTTCTTGTTAGTGTAGTTTTGCCAATTCAATACGTGTCAAAGTAAAAACCATGCTAAGTAGCAAGGTTAGCCAACTCACCAAAAAGAAAGGAATAGGATTGGAGGAGTTGGAAGAGTCACAAAGACATTCTTCCTTATCTAATATATATTACTGATTTATTGCCGACTTTATGTTAGTATAAATAGGAATAGATGTTCATTCATTTCAAGCAAGAATTATTTGAGAAGAAGATGATAGTTCTTTTAGAGAGAGAGAGAGAGAGAGAGAGAGAGAGAGAGAGAGAGAGGTGATTATTGGAGAAGATAGGTAGATGAGTTGTCTTGCCAATTTATTTAAAGGGTTCTCATTAGCGATGTGAGTGGTTTATGTAATGTGTTCTAAAAGTTCTTATTTTGTGATAAAATATGAAAACCATGAATTATCGTGGATTTATTCTATTTACAAATATCTCTCTATTTCAAGTCAAGCATGTCTAATTTAGTGCAATCTTTCACACTATATATATATATATATTGGAATATTCATAAAGTATATGTATTATTCATGGAACATGAGAACTTCAACGTTGGGGTATCCGAGGGATAGATGTACCACACAGGAACATAGGGCAGTAAGGCCAATAGGGGTCACGTGGTTGGTTACATGCTATGAAGGATAACCGAAATATGAAGGGATGATGTGATATGATCTGGATTGGTGTATCTTTTTATGATATTTTCTAGAGTGTGTAAAAAAGCATTGCTTGACTGGCATATTACATAATCTACTCACTGAGCGGTGGTTGCTCATCCATCACCTTGTTTAATTTTTTCAGATGAATTAGTGGGTAAGACAAGGACTAAACCAGTTCAGGCTGAATTAGATGAGAGTGATTGAGCTTTATTTATTTATTGTAAAGTTGTAAAGATTTTTTGGGAGCTATTTTTATATTAGAAGTTTATTTTAAACCCTTCTTTGTATTTTTTTATATTTTATTTTACTCACGCACCGGGCGCGGGATTTCCACCTACCCCCGGGTCCGGGGTGTGACAAAATGGTATCAGAGCATAGGGATTAGACACCCTTGGGAACTGTGGTAGAAGATTAGTGTGAGCATATAGGTTTGAATTTAAATAAGTTAATGACAAAGGTCTTTAGAAGTAGATTTTCTTAATTAAGTGCTAGTAAATTTCGAGGATGAAATTTCTTTTAAGGAGGGTAGATTGTGAAACCCCGTATTTTTATATTTCAGGAATTAAATATTTTGTTACATATTTAGTTTATAACTTATATATATATATATATATATATATATATATATATATATATATATATATATATATATATATATATATATATATTGTCTTGTGTACTAATAAATATTTACATCTTATTTTATTATATATATATATATATATATATATATATCTTATTATATTATATATGTGTGTGTATTGCATAAATATCTTATTCTATATATATATATATATATATATATATATGGATATATATTAATGGTTCTTGTTAGTGTAGTTTTGCCAATTCAATACGTGTCAAAGTAAAAACCATGCTAAGTAGCAAGGTTAGCCAACTCACCAAAAAGAAAGGAATAGGATTGGAGGAGTTGGAAGAGTCACAAAGACATTCTTCCTTATCTAATATATATTACTTGGATAGGAAGAAGATATCAACCGCCACTGCACCATCCAATAAGAAGTGATTTATTGCCGACTTTATGTTAGTATAAATAGGAATAGATGTTCATTCATTTCAAGCAAGAATTATTTGAGAAGAAGATGATAGTTCTTTTAGAAGAGAGAGAGAGAGAGAGGTGATTATTGGAGAAGATAGGTAGATGAGTTGTCTTGCCAATTTATTTAAAGGGTTCTCATTAGCGATGTGAGTGGTTTATGTAATGTGTTCTAAAAGTTCTTATTTTGTGATAAAATATGAAAACCATGAATTATCGTGGATTTATTCTATTTACAAATATCTCTTTATTTCAAGTCAAGCATGTCTAATTTAGTGCAATCTTTTTTTTGGTTTTGGTTTCCCAGGGAATCCCCCGCGCGACTGCGGAGACTAAATATATATATATATATATATTGATTGGAATATTCATAAAGTATATGTATTATTCATGGAATATGAGAACTTCAACGTTGGGGTATCCGAGGGATAGATGTACCACACGGGGACATAGGGCAGTAAGGCCAATAGGGGTCACGTGGTTGGTTACATGCTATGAAGGATAACCGAAATATGAAGGGATGATGTGATATGATCTGGATTGGTGTATCTTTTTATGATATTTTCTAGAGTGTGTAAAAAGGCATTGCTTGACTGGCATATTACATAATCTACTCACTGAGCGGTGGTTGCTCATCCATCACCTTGTTTAATTTTTTCAGATGAATTAGTGGGCAAGACAAGGACTAAACCAATTCAGGCTGAATTAGATGAGAGTGATTGAGCTTTATTTATTTATTGTAAAGTTGTAAAGATTTTTTGGGAGCTATTTTTATATTAGAAGTTTATTTTAAACCCTTCTTTGTATTTTTTATATTTTATTTTACTCACGCACCGGGCGCGGGATTTCCACCTACCCCCGGGTCCGGGGTGTGACACTCTAGTTGCCGTCACCTCTCTTACCTACTCGGCTCCCAAGTCACCTATCTCTCCAGTAGAGAAACATCTCCACACCTCTCAGAAATACCCAGTGTTATTACAGACTTGGGCATCGAAAGGCCCTTGGCCATCATCACACTAGTGGTTTTCCGATTGATTTATTTTATCTTGCAGAGAATCTAGAAGGAGGGACGAACGAGAGAGAAGAATCATCCGCGAATATTCTCCCGTAAGAAATTTGCACAAACATAATTGATCCACCCAAATATGATATAACCTAAAGTACTATATGAAATATCAAAATGGATTGTTATATTATTCCAAAAATCAACCTCTCCATTCACCGCCCCTTCTCAGTGTATTCAATTAACCAAAGAAAATATAAGTTAGTATTTTGCTTTGTATTGACACCCTGCTTATATCATGGTTTGAGGGGAGATAGATTTGTGGTTTCTCAGGGTTAGGCTTGGCCAGAAAAAGAGACAAAGAAATGGCAACTTATATGGTGGCTTGGGTGGCGTTGGCGTGGGTTGTGGTGGGGAGGGGGAGTTGTTTTTCAATCTGAATTATTGTGATTTTATTTTCTTTTAATTTTAAATTGAACTTAAAAAAAATTTATTAATTTTTTGAAAGTTTACTCACACATCATGTGTCATATCTTAAACAGTTAGATTATTTGAATAGTTTAGATATTGTAAAATGCGGGTAAATGCACAATAACTAAATGTCAAAGCTTGGAATCCCTTTGCAAGCATCACTCTTTCCCGTCCGATTGAAAAGTTTTTTTTTTTTTTTTGTTCTCATTGCAAAGCTAATTGATGGCCACAACTTTTGCTTGATTAATATCTTTGAGTAATGTCCTTTATGTTTTGTCGTCCAATTACCAAATTCATCTCTCTTGTAAAATAGTACATTTGGGTTTTCCCCTTCAAATTCATTTTTTCTTACCTACAGCCCATTCTTTTATTTTTTTTATAAATTAAACCCAATTTTTATAAGTAAAACGTGATAACTAGGATCCACCTAAGCAAATTACCTAATCAAGCTTAACATATTAAATATTTTTTTCCAACAAATTGTTTGCTATTCAATGCCATATACATACGGAGTGAAATAATAAGCAGGAGAGGGATATTGTTGTCTTTGAACCCTTTGGGGAATTTACAAGAATAATTTCCGTGTAATAAGTTTATGCACGTTCCAAGCTTGCAGGGGTTCCAAGGGTTGCACTCGTCAATATCCGAAGAGAAAGGAAAACCCATGAACAAGAACATCAGGTAAAATAATCCTTGTGTTATATGTCAATATAAGATATATTAATATAGGGAGAAATTTTCTTCTAACCATCCATTTCAACAAATAAATTAATATATAGATGAACATAGTGTTTCTTAAACACATAGTATTAATTGTTCCTGATCCTGAATAGTAAAACAATTTTCAATTTTTTAGTGGCTAATATAAAGACGGTACGTATATATACCTTGGCAACCATCTGGGAGATATGGGTTCCCTTGGAAGCCTGACGAGCACTGGCAAATTTTCAATTTTTTCTGCTCCTCCTCTTGCCGCTGTTAGTACAAGTACTAGCAACATTGAAAGTTGCATAAGCATCCCATACTGGAAGGTCATGTATATGCACTGTATTGTTTATGAGGAAAGTGAGGCAAAGCCTGGCCTAGTTTATAGGGGAAATGCCTTACTAATCTATAATGATTTTTTCTCTCTCCACCTCTCATCTTCATTGGTCTTGTTTTTTAATCAACAGATGCGAGGAGACTTGAATTTGAAATCATTAGACTAAGATATAGTTAGCTTATTAATCTTTACGTTTGAGTCCACATCTAAACCATCCATATTATTTCTTGAAAGTACTAAAATGTGATATTTAATACGTTGGACTTTGTAATTATATACCGTCAATAAGTCGCAGCGCAAAGTCAAGCAACTACTGAGTAGTTCACATTTCTTTTTTCGTTGAAAAGGAGAGTAGCACATTATTTATACACACCAAGTAATCGCAAGTTTCTTTTTTCGTTGATCCACTGGTTATTAAATATAATTGATCAATCGTTTCATACATCAATAAGTTTCATCAGCTTTCTCGTCTATTTGTTGGTTCTTCTGGAATATATATAATTTTGTGCAAGAAAGAATGACTGTTCATGTATATAAATTTCAGATCGATCCAACCCATTATAGATTTATGCAAACCTTGGAATATAAACCTCAAGCTGTTTACGACATATACAAGATTTAATTTCAAGTTGATGTTTTTCTTCTTTATGGAATGTAGAGTTAAAAAAAAACAACCAAAACAATGTTGTAGGTCTGCATGCGGCATAATCATGAAATGGAATCTTGGTAGAAGATTTTCAATAACTATCTGAAATTAATTAACCCAAAAACCATACGATTAATACACTCGAAAACGAGATAATTCTAGACATAAGTACGATACAAGCACTCAAAAACACAAGTAAAAAAAACTGGATATCCTAGTTACTTAGAAGGTTACCTAAATTACCATACATACTATATATACATGACCAGCCTGGCAGCCGCCGTATAAGGTGGGAGGGAGATCAAGGTCCAAAGTATAACTTCCACGACCCTTCGTGTTTGGAGACTACCCTTAGCAAGTCCTGGGATGAGAGAGTAAAGCCTTCTACTTTTGTATCACATTCCAAATACTCGGTGAACCGAGGAAGAACAAGATACCCAAATTTGTCGGCGGATGCCCACGTCAGAAGGTTTTCTCCATAAACATCACCTTTCCCAAGTCGCTTGGTGGCCGTTGGGAATGGGGATGGGGCAGCACCAGAATCTTTTGTTGTTTCTTCACCACGTGTGCGGTAGGTCCATGCAGTTCCTTCTATAATGAGAAGCATGCGATCAATTGGGTGCCCCATTTGAAATATGATTTGATCTGCTGCGAACGTCACTGGCGTCAGACTGTCGCACATCATTCTCAGCACATTGTCATTAATAAGTTTAAGGAGTTCAACCTGTATTTAAAATCGATAGATATTTAAACACAAACCAAGATTCATTCATCTATATAAGTTCAACAATACAAATTAATTCCTTGTAAATTAATTCCTGGTCTCTATTTCATAAACCAAACTGAACCATCAAATGAGATGTATGAGTGATGGAAGGCCAAGGCAACTCTTGTATTTCTTAGGTAGTCAGAATTTTCTATTATTATAAATAATATACATACAAATACTTGAAAGAGAGAGGCTGAGAAACATACTTGTGATAGAGTTTCGAAGCAAAGAAGATTCTTTAGTTTTTTTTTCAGATAACCGAGAAGAACATTGAATAGATTCTCCAGCTCAGCATTTTTGTCCTCTTCCAATTTTTTATTTATGTTTTTCATGATTTCCTCCTTTTCATCATCAATTTGATATTTCTTCATCCACTTGTCTATATCTTCCTTTTTCAATTCAATCTTCCTCCTAATTTCCTCCGATTGTGAGGTTCTCATCTGAATGAATGTCTGAAATGTACATTTCAGCACAAATAGTAAATTAGAAGTGTATATCAATGATCCAAACATCTAACTTTTAAGTATTCCTTAAAAAAAATCTATGTAAAAAATCACTTGATTCTAAAACCATTTGATACCTTATTGGTTTTCAAGGTCAAATTTTTAAAGAAGGACACGAAGGCAAACTGTTTAGATAGTTGAAATAAAATTCTTAGTGAACCTCACAACTTTATCTCAAATAAAATTATGCATGGGATCCATCAATAGAAGAGAATATACATTTACATAACACTATTTACCTGTATGTCAGTTACATAATTTCATGTGGGTGCTTGTTCGATCAATTGGTATAATATGTGGGTCTTTACTTTTGATTGATTAAATTGTATTTTATCCATATATTAGGTAAATATTATCAAGGAAAGAATTCAAAATTTAAATTCTGAAATTCAATTACAAAGTAATAATGCATTAAATTTAGATTTTCAATGTGTTTTCCTTATTTACCTCAAATGGTAAAATCGACACAACAAAAAAGTAATAAATGTCAAAGGACTTATATCTAAAACCAAAAACGCGTGGACTAAACCTAATAGCAGCGAATCATTTTGGAGTTAGATATAAGATAGATTTATGCAAACCTTGGAATATAAACCTCAAGCTGTTTACGACATATACAAGATTTAATTTCAAGTTGATGTTTTTCTTCTTTATGGAATGTAGAGTTAAAAAACCAACCAAAATAATGTTGTAGGCCTGCATGCAGCATAATCATGAAATGGAATCTTGGTAGAAGATTTTCAATAACTATCTGAAATTAATTAACCCAAAAACCATACGATTATTACACTCGAAAACGAGATAATTCTAGACATAAGTACGATACAAGCACTCCAAAACACAAGTAAAAAAAAACTATATATATATATATATATATATATATATATATATATATATATATACATGACCAGCCTGGCAGCCGCTGTATAAGGTGGGAGGGAGATCAAGGTCCAAAGTATAACTTCCACGACCCTTCGTGTTTGGAGACTACCCTTAGCAAGTCCTGGGCTGAGAGAGTAAAGCCTTCTACTTTTGTATTACATTTCAAATATTTGGTGCAGCGAGGAAGATCCTCAAACCTAGGTTTGTCGGCGGACGCCCACGTCAGAAGGTTTTCTTCATAAACATCACCTTCCCCAAGTTCCTTGCTGTAGGTCCATACAGTTCCTTCTATAATGAGAAGCATGCGATCAATTGTGTCCTCCACTTGAAATATGACGCGATCTGCTGGGTACGTCACTGGCGTCAGATAGTCGCACATCGTTTTCAGCACATTGTCATTCATAAGTTTAAGGAGTTTAACCTGTATTTAAAATCGATCGATATTTAAACACAAACCAAGATTCATTCATCTATATAAGTTCAACAATACAAATTAGAGATATTTAGTTATATACCCATTTTTAGCACTAAAATTATAAATAAGCCCTACATCATTTAATTTCTATAAACAAACCCAAAAAACACCCAAAAAATGACAGCTGACCATATTGAATTTAATTTTGATTATTAAATTACTTTGATGCCCTATTGAGTGTTTTAGGCTTTTTTATGAGGTTTTGGGGTTAGGTTTGTTTTAAGAAATCAATGACAGTTTTGTAATTTAAAAGAAGTTGAAAGCCTTTTTGTTATGTTGTAAATGGGTTTTGGGTGTGTTTCTAAAGTCCATTTCATATAGGGTTTTATAATTTGGGCTCCTATATTGGGTATAAAAGTGAATCTCCCTACAAATTAATTCCTTGTAAATTAGACTAATGTGCTGGTCTCTATTTGATAAATCTATAAATATTGAATTTGAACTGATTAAATCGGATAACAATCCAACGTATTATTTCTTAAGTCTCATTTAAGGAAATGAGATTTATAAGAACTGCCTTGGTCTCAATCTAAACCAAACTGAACCATCAAATGAGATGTATGAGTGATGGAAGGCCTAGGCAACTCATGTATTTCTTAGGTGGTCAGAATTTTCTTTTTTAATAAATAATATACATACAAATACTTGAAAGAGAGAGGTTGAGAAACATACTTGTGATAGAGTTTTGGAGCAAAGAAGATTCTTCAGTTTTTTTTTCAGATGACCGGGAAGAACATTGAATAGATTCTCCAGCTCAGCATATTTGTCCTCTTCCAATTTTTTATTTATGTTTTTCATGATTTCCTCCTTTTCATCATCAATTTGATATTTCTTCATCCAGTTGTATATATCTTCCTTTTTCAATTCAATCTTCTTCCTAATTTCCTCCGATTGTGTGGTTCTCATCTGAATGAATGTCTAAGAGATACATTTCAGCACAAATAGTAAATTAGAAGTGTATATCAATGATCCAAACATCTAACTTTTAAGTATTCCTTAAAAAAAAATCACTTGATTCTAAAACCATTTAATACCTTATTGGTTTTCAAGGTCAAATTTTTTAAGAAGGACACGAAGGTAAATAGTTCAGATAGTTTAATAAAATTATGCATGGAATCCATCAATAGAAGCGAATATACATTTACATAAGATAGAGGTTCGCCCCTGAAGCTGAAGGAAAGTAATTGAAAGTAAACCAAATAGATATCTAAGAGAGAGATTTATTACTAACCTGAATATTTCCAATGAGATATATAAATAATAGCAAGCCAGTGACAGAAATTAGAATTGCAAACATGTTTTCCCACACATAATTACTTGTTGCGAGATTCGTGCCAAAGTTGCTGCAAAAAGTAAGTAAAGGACCAAGCAAAATGTGAGATACTAATGAATGGCAGAAGAAAGTAGTTACAAAAGCAACACTTATTTGGTTCTCTTAACAATTAATTCCTTCTTCTATTAAGCTTTTGTTTGATCAGAGGAATGGGGGATTCCTAAAAGGATCCTCCTTGTAAGTTTAGTTACCACATAAAAGGAAAAGTAGTCATATTTAATATAGGAGTAATTAAAGAAAATTTACAACCGTTCCTTTATTTACTGACTTACAATGCATATCAAGTAGTATAAAAAATATAGCAAGACTAGCACTGGGAAGTACTTTGGAATATGATATTTATTATTTATAAAAAAGAGAAGAAGAAGAGGAATAGGATATCATATTTTGTTGAAGACCTTTTTTTATATATGAGATATTTAGTTATATACTCATTCTTAGCACTAGTGATATAAATAAACCCTGCACCATTTATTTATAAACAAACCCAAAAAATGACAACTGACCCTATTGAATTTAATTTTTTGAGTTTTTTTATGAGGTTTTGGGGGTTGGGCTTGTTTTAAGAGATCGATGGTAATTTTGTATAGGAAATTTGAAGCCTCTTTGTTATGTTATAAATGGGTTTTGGGTGTGTTCCTAAAGTCCACTTTATATATTTTTTATTTTAATAATTTGGACTTCTATATTGGGTATAAAAGTGAATCTTTTTTTTTTAAATCTAGTATAAAAAAAATATCTGTGATTAATAGAGGATACAAAATAAAATAGTGAAATTTTAAAATAGATATACATGTGCAAGCAAACCTCAAATTTCTCAGACCCCACCAGAAAGAGTAGCATAACTTTGTTGGAAAAGTAGAATTATTCCCCGCATTACCAGACTTAAGGGAATCAAGAAATATTCCATACTTAAACGGCTCTGTAGCATTATATGGAACATCTATTTGGCAATGTTCATCCAAAAATGTGATATTTGGTGTAGAAGTATGGTGACGATCACAATAAAAGGTACCCATGCATCCCCCATGAGTTTCACAAGCCCTGTGCCAACAGAAAGTCTCTCGTTGAATGGAAAAGAAGTACCAAAAGGCTCCAAGAACCTAAGACCACAACATAATTAATTAATTGATAGGTTTAAGCATTAATCATCGATATGATAATTTATTGAGAGAGAAATTGCATTGACACCTACACTCACTCTACGTCATCAGTAGTCACTTTCCAATCATGCGTTTATTGTAAATCAAACTAAGCTTCATCATGCATTTATCGATTACCAAAATAAGTCCGTATTAAAATAAAAGGATATGGAAGTAAAACTTACATTGCTAGCAAGAATGTATAAAAACAAATTGAATAAGGCTTTGACCCATATTCTGATGGTCCTTGTAAGTTCGGTAGAAGATAAGATAATTCGATAAATTCTTGGCAGATATTGGCTTAGAAGAAAAAAGTTGACAACCTTTCTCGGTTCTGAATATCCTGCCCGCCAAATTTTGAATAAAACTTTTACTAGAAGCTGCACAAAAGAATAATAGTAATGGGTTAGAAGTCCATTGTAATTAAAGCTGCCTAGCTCATAATTTACACCAAAAATTTAAATTTCTCTTATTACTTGTGGCATGGGAAAAACAGAGAGAAGGTCAGTCACCAAAGAACACCACTTCAACTCCCGAGCTAATTTCTTAGCGAATGGAATTATCTCATCTCTTCTTATTAACGTCGTTTGCCAATCCAATTCCCATTGCTGCTTCCTAAAGAAACCAAAGGAAACCAGAGAAACAAAGGAAAGCAGAAGAATAGTTTTACTGAATAATCCTCTTCTCATTTACTGACTTTCTTAATTACATTTACATTTGAGGTGTATATATATAACTAAGGCTGTACTAAACTTTCCCTAACAACCTGCTGTAACAAACATAACAGCTTAACAAACTAAATGAGCTGTCATGAGTCATGACTTGGCATCTTTATCTTTACACCCCCTCAAGCTGAGCTTGGAAAGACTAGGAGTACCAAGAGAAAGCTTGGATTGAAGAAAGAGAAACCGATTCTTAGACAAAGATTTAGTATGAATATCAGCTAATCTGGTCTTGGCTGCAAACATACTGAACTGTAACCAGATTTGCAAGAACCAGCTCTCGGATATAATGATAATCAATTTCCACATGTTTTGTTCGGGCATGAAAAACAGGGTTTGATGCAAGGGAGATAGCAGAAATGTTATCACACCAAATGGTAGGTTTAACAGAGGAGGAGAAACCAAAATCTCGAAAGACTTTGCAGATCCATGTAACTTCAAGCAGCAGTGTGAGCCAGGGATCGATATTCAGCTTCAGTAGACGAACGAGCGACTGTAGGCTGCTTTTTAGCACTCCAGCTCACTAAGTTTGAGCCAAGAAACACACAAAATCCACCCGTGGATCTCCTATCAAAAGTGCAGCCAGCCCAGTCTGCATCAGAGTAGGCTGATAGAGTGAGAGGACCTTTATGAAACCATATACCATGTGAAGATGTACCTTTGAGAAATCTGGAGTATTCGCTTGGCTGCCTGCATATGTGAATCAGTTGGAGCATGCATGAATTGGCAGACTTGATTAACTGCAAAGGAGATATCAGGCCGAGTCCAAGTTAAATACTGTAAGCCCCCCACAATGGATCTATACTCTGTGGGATTTTCCAAAGGTGTACCACCGTGATCCAGTTTGGTAGTACCAAGAGGTGTAGAACAAGGCTTAGCACCCTCCATTTTTGTCTTTTGTAACAAGTCCATCAGATATTTACCCTGATGGAGAAAGAGTCCCTCGTTGGTTCGTTGAACTTCAAGACCCAAGAAATAATGTAAGGGACCCAAGTCCTTTACAGGAAACAAAGAGCTCAGTTTCTTGATGAAAAGATTGCACACTGAAGAATCTGGACCACTGACCAAGATGTCATCCACATAGACAAGGACAATAACAAGAACTGGAACCTTGAGAACAAAGAGGGATGCGTCAGATGATGATTGAGTGAAACCAAGAGACTTGAGAGCTTGAAACAATTTATCAAACCAGGCCCTGGGAGCCTGTTTGAGGCCATACAAGGACTTTTTGAGTTGACACACATGATTTGGAAAGTTTGGATCACTGAAGCCAGGTGGCTGATGCATGAATACCTCTTCTTTTAAATCACCATGAAGGAAGGCATTACTAATATCAAGTTGATGCAGAAAACCAATTGAATTGCACAGCAAAAGTTAACAAAATTCTGATAGTGACAGGCTTTGCCACAGGACTAAAGGTTTCTTGATAGTCCAAGCCCTCTTTTTGATGAAATCCCTTGGCAACGAGCCGAGCTTTATACCTGTCAATGGTCCCATCAGGCTTTTTCTTGATTCTAAATACCCATTTACAGCCTACAACATTCTGGGATGAAGAAGAAGGAACCAAGAGCCATGTTCCAGTTGATTGGAGGGCATTAAATTCAGCTTGCATGGCTGATCTCCACGCAGCAAATTTAGAGGCCTGATGATAGGTTGTCGATACATAATCAAGAGAAGAAGATAAAGGGTGTTTGGTAGCAGTATAAGCTTTAGGCCTAAAAATGCCATTCTTTGATCTAGTAACCATAGGATGAATATTTTGACCTGGTAAAGATGGAGAAGAGGAGTGAGATTGCAAAGGGCTGAAATTGTGTGGTGATACAAATTCACTAGGATTAGGAGTATGTGAAGAAGGATGGATGGAGGGAGAACTTGGTAAGACAGAGTGTGAGTTGGGAATGGGAAATTGCAGGTCAATAACAGGAGATAAAGTAGGGACAGAATCAGAGGGTGATGCGGACTTGGCAGTAAAGGGAAACGACTTCTCATCAAATAAGACATGCCGAGAGATATAGACTCTGTCAGTGGTCATGTCTAAGCACCTATAACCCTTATGCTGTAAACTATATCCAAGGAAAACACACTGCTTGCTCTTGCCATCAAGTTTAGAGGAAACATAAGGTTTTAACCAGGGGTAACAACTACATCCAAAAACCTTTAGCCTAGTATAATCTGGTAATGTATGAAATAAAAGCTCCCATGGAGATTGCGCCAGACCAGAAATGGGCAACCTGTTGATCAAGTAAGTAGCAGTGGATAGAGCTTCAACCCAATAGACCTTAGGAACATTAGAAGCCACTAACAATGTTCTGGCTGTTTCGACAAGATGCCTATGCTTTCGTTCTACACAGCCATTCTGTTCAGGTGTATGTGGGCAACTGAACTGATGAGAAATACCATGCAAATTAAGATAAGACTGAAAAGAAGCACTAGTGAATTCACCCCCTGAGTCAGAACGGATAGCCTTTATTTGATTACCAACAGATTTTTCCACATATGTCTTGAAAGTTACAAAGGTAGAATACACCTCAGATTTTCTTCTCAAAGGAAAGAACCAGCTATATCGGGTGTAATCATCTACTAACAGCAGGTAATACTGAAAACCACTCACAGAAGTTACAGGGGCAGGTCCCCATACATCACAATGAAGTAAAGCTAGACTATGGGAAGTAGATGAACCAGCAGGGTGAAAAGGCAGTTTATGATTTTTAGCTATAGCACAATCCGAACAGAAGAAATCAACTGAGGATTTACCTTGCAGTGCAAGCTTATTACCAGAAATCACTTTTCGAAAAATATTGGAGGAGGGATGACCCAATCTACTATGCCAAATCTGCACTGGAGCTTTAATACTGACAAATGCTGATGAAGAAATCGAAGAAGCAGTACCAGTTGAAGGAGAGCTTTGCAAAGGATAGGATCCATCTCTAACTGGTCCCCGCAAAAGCATCTTCCCCGTAAAACGATCCTTGACAAGGGATCCATCAGAATCAAGTGTCAATGAACAAGAATTGTCTTTGACAAATTGAAAAGCAGACAACAAGTTGTGCTTCATTTGAGGAACATGAAGGACATTTTTCAATTTAAAGGAAGTACTGGGAGTATGTAACAAAGAGGAACCAATATGGTTGATGGACAGACCTTTACCATCACCAATATAGACTTTGTCTTCACCGGTGTAAGGAGATGGAGAAGATATGTTGGAGATGTCATTGGTAATGTGAGAAGTTGCGCCAGAGTCAATGAGCCAGGAAGGAGAGGGCTTTGATGTATAGTGCGCACACATTGCAGCAAGCTTGGTGGGAGGGATTTTACCAGAAATTGCAGGATTCATGCGATCATAGCAGTCTATGGCCTCATGACTTGTATTTCCACAGATCTGGCAAGGAACACGAGCACCAGAGGAAAAGGAACCACGAGAGTTGGAATTATGACCACGATTGAAACCAGAAGGGAAGCCAGAGTTGTGGTTGCCCCGATGAGAGCCAGAATTGTAGTTGCCCCGATTATTGCCATAGTTGCCCCGATTGTTGGAAAATTGATTGTTCCTGCCACGATTGGAATTATATCGAAAAGAGTTCTGAAGTGGTGGATGTTGAGCAGCAAATGCCTGAGGTGGTGTAGGAAGAAGAGGCGGTGAGACTTGGGCCGAGAGAGCATGAAACGGTTCAGTGGTTGCAGAGGAGGCAAGTTTCTTCCTTCGAGTCATGGAAAGCTCCTTTGTGAGTAATAAACCATGTAATTCATCAAGAGATGTTGAAGAGAGACGGAGCATGATAGAATCAATGAATGATTCAAACTCATCAGGAAGCCCAGCCAGTGTAGCAGCAATAAGATCGCGATCCGAAACCGAAGCTCCGGCTGCAGTGAGGGAATCAGAGATTTCCTTGATCTGTTGCAGATAATCAGCCATTGTTTGGGAGCCTTTCTGAATACTCTGAAGACGAGAACGAAGCTGATGAATATGAGCATCAGAAACACCACCAAAGCGCTGCTCAAGTTTGAGCCACAGATCTCTGGACGAAGAAACACCAACAGTAAACGGAATGACTTCCTCAGAGAGTGTTGAATTGAACCAGATGAGAAGATTCTGATCCTTCTCATACCAACTCTCGTAAGCAGGATTGAGTGATCGATCTGGTAAAAATGGCACCGGACAAGGCTCAGTTCCATCAATAAGTCCAAGAAGCTTGTAGCGACGAAGAATTGGGGCAAACAGAGCACACCAAGGCAGATAATTCGAACGCTTGAGCTTGATAGGCACCATGCTACCGATGTTTTGAATCGTAAGAGAAGTGTAGGTTTGGGACGAATTAGGGTTTGAAAAGGAAGAATTGGGATTCTGAGTGGGGATAGACGGAATCGGAGAAGAGGATTCAAGAGGTGACGCCATCAGAGAAGAAGGAGACAAAGAATCAAGAAAAAGAACAGCAACAGTCAATTGCTTACAGATCAGAGATCAAACCAGAGATCGGAGCACAGAAGCGGAAGAGACTAGGATCGAAGAGTGCCGTGAGGCAGTGGCGATTGATACCATAAAGAAACCAAAGGAACCAGAGAAACAAAGGAAAGCAGAAGAATAGTTTTACTGAATAATCCTCTTCTCATTTACTGACTTTCTTAATTACATTTACATTTGAGGTGTATATATATAACTAAGGCTGTACTAAACTTTCCCTAACAACCTGCTGTAACAAACATAACAGCTTAACAAACTAAATGAGCTGTCATGAGTCATGACTTGGCATCTTTATCTTTTACTTCCCTTGGTTGATATCCTTGTAGGCTTTCTTCATACCTTCATAGATTTGATATCCAATATCCACCACGAAAGTGATATCCGTTACAGATCGTAAAATCAGAGCCACATTCCACAACCCGTTGTCCATTCCAAGGCATTTCTTTTCCTCATCGATGAATGGAATGTATAAGAACAAGGGATCTAGGGAAATTGCAATAACACATGAAATTACAATCATCTTGTTCCAGAATGAATCTGAAAGATGTGTTCTTTCCCATTTCTTTCTTAAAAAATCTCTAACTTTGGATGGGAGACATCGTGCCAGTTTACCTGGTGTGTCGCTAATCAAAAGAAAAGTGCAATCAGAAAATTGAGGATAAGTCTAGACTTAACAAATTAGAGTATATCTAACCCAAAATCAAATGAAAAGTCAATTAAAATACATTACGATATCGTAGAAAGTGAGATGATACTCAGTGGGGCACGCCAAATAATCATCTTATATCATTAAACGGCTACATCTTGCAAAAACTAACCTTATGATTTTGGTCAGATGATCAACACGGCGCCGTAAAGACATAACTTCAAGAGCATACAGAAACCTACATATCAAAAGTGCTTTAGATACTAGTATACCTTTGAACGTAGATAGTGAGAGAGATTACATATATTTATTTCAGGAAATCTGATAAAAACACTTACCACGGTATTTGCTGGATGCAACGGCAAGAGGATAAGAGAATAGGGATGATCTTTTTTTCCTTTTTCCTTTTTTTTGTTTTCTCTTTTGGGTCAATAGAACTTCATCAGATGAAGAGAATAAGGATGATCTGTGAGGAGAGTGGGTTATTCTGCTAGTCAAAAAGAGCTGTGGGCTTACTAGGCAATTTCGTGAAGTTATTTATAAACAGAGGCAATGACTTCTGTTTACCTTCATTGACTGACCAAGACTTTGTTTTCTGACCCAATTAAAAAAATAATTGACAGAAGTTTATCTAGAGCTGATTTATTACTGACAAGACCTCACGCATCACGCCAGTCATATCTCCAGCCATAGAATCTTTGTTCACAATTGATCTTGACTAGACCAAATAGTGACGGAGATGGAATTGATTCATGCTTATCTAAAAGCTGATGATATTTCACAATTGAAGTAGTCTTCCCTTTATTTTTATATTGTGAGGGTTAAATAATTCACATGGTCCTCCATCGGTACAAATTTGTCCATTGCAATAATGTTGTTTGGATCGTCACTAACTTCTTGCAAGTCCATGGAACATCCAATATAATTTAGTCCCACATATATGGCAAGTGGATAAGAGAATAGGGATGGTATTATTTTCCTCTAGCATGACTCTAAATATTTTAACAAAAAGATAAAATTTCCTTCTATAATCTTTGACATGTAAGGGTTATTCTATAGTGAGGGCCTTATATATGACCCTTAAGAGAGGTACAAATTTGGACCATCCTTTACATGCCATGTTTGTTAGCAATTCTCCATAATCTTCTTTAAACATGATGGTCCTCCTCTTGATCGGTACAAATTTGTCCGTTGCAATAATGTTGCATATGCACGGTCCAATTCAATCCTTTTACAGCTTTTTCAGATAATCACTCAACTTCATATTAATCATGACATGAAGCACTCAATTGACCCCACCATATAAAGAATGCATGCATTGATATGCAGTTGGCTATCGAAGGATGTATAGTCTGACATCATCGCATGAAGTATCTTTAGGGGAGGTGACTTTTTATAAAAGTTTTCCTGCCCTGCCCCATCGTAATAAAAAAATAGAAAAAATAGACAGGTTGAGTAAAGTAAAAAGAGATTGACAAAAATAGAAAGGAAAAGGAAAAAGAGAATGACGATGCTGGGTTGGTAAAAGGGTAAAACAGTCAACTCAGGTTTTTATTGTAGCTGTAAATACGTTTTGGAAGTCCATGGCATGGCTGGCTTCGTGTCATGGAAGATGGAACATATGGAGATACATGTATGTTGTTAACTTTACACTTTTTCACCCAAAAAATAAAAAAAATAAAAAAATCTTAATAACACCTTGTTTGGACAACGCTGCTAAAATACTTCCTTTATTCCCGCCAGCCTTTTGAATTCATAACATCCTTAAATATAGAAAACCAACTTTGAACAGGATACAAATATAGTCACATACGAAAGCCAAAAAAAAAATATATATATATATATATATAGATAACAAACAAGTAAAGCACACAACAAATTTACAATAGCTAATACTACAATATATATAGATAATATGGTGATGACATGGAACAACAAACAAGTCAACTAATTATTGGCCATCTCCAACAGGCGTTATTTGCATGCTGCTCTCGCACTCTGCACTGGTTCCGGTGTCTTTAGCCTCTCCTCCTCCACTTGGATGTTGTGGCATGGTCAGCACTAATAATTGGAGCTCTGCGGCTACTTCTCTCATGGAAGGCCTTTCCTCCCCTCTTGACTTCAAGCATCTTTTTGCCAGATTAGCAGCTTTTCTGACTATTTCTTTATCAAGTCCCTCCACTATTTTTTCATCAAGAATTTGACGCAACGTACCCCCTTCCACCCAGGCAACAAAGTCATTTGCTAGGTTTTCCTCTGCCTTTAGGCCTGTTAACAGCTCCGCTAGCACAACTCCAAAGCTATAGACGTCGCTCTTTTCTGTTAGGGTGTTTGACTGAAGGTATTCAGGGTCTACGTATCCGACCGTTCCCTGGACTAAAGTTGATTTTTGATTCTCATCTTTAGGAACCAGTCTTGATGCTCCAAAGTCAGACACTTTTGCCGTGAAATCCTCATCTAATAGTATATTAGCAGTTTTCACATCACCGTGTATGATTGGCATGGAAGTGTCCTCATGAAAGTATGCTAGGGCTCCTGCCGTCTTGGATGCAATCTGCAACCGCGTTGCCAATGGAAGTGGTGCTGACGGTTTTTCGCTTTCTTTTCCATGAATACGCTTATGAAGACTGCCATTGTGGATGTACTCATAAACCAATATTGGTGTTACGGAATCTAAACAACAACCTACGAGTCTCACAACATTATTATGGTTGATTTGATAAAGAACAGTCATCTCGTTAACAAATTGCTCCTTGGGGGTAATTTGTTTTTGGTCAGTTGGGGCGACGGTATTTTGATTTTGGTCAGTTGGGGCGGCGGTATTTTGATTTTGGTCAGTTGGGGGGGCGGTGCTTTGTTTTGGGGCAGTTGGGGCAGTTGGGGCAGTATCGGTAATTTGTGGCTTCTTTATGGCAACCTCTTGTTTATCTAGTACTCCTCTGTAAACAATTCCATACCTTCCCTCACCAAGTTTGTTTTTTACAGCATAATTGTTTGTGGCCTCCTTAATTTCTGATTCAGTAAAGATTCTGGCTTTTTTCCCTAGTTTTTCCTTTAAAAGTTCCCCACCATTCTCTTTAAAGTATTTTCGTCTAAGATCCTCTTCTTTTTTTTTCCTACTTTTCCTATATTTCCAAAGAATTGCAACCACTAAAACAGAGAAGCTCAATGACACACCTGCAATAAATCGAAAACCATATATATATAGTCAAAACTGATTTTCGTAATTTAATTATCATTTAGGCAAGTATCAGCTAGCTATTTCATTTCTTTCTTTTTTAACTCATGATTTTTTTCTTTTTTGTTTTTGTCTACCTACTATATTTTGTTTCATTGATTCATGAATAATATTAACTATGCATATGTTTCATTGATTGACTTATATGTAAAATAAATACATACCGAGCAAAATTTTCCAGCGTTTTGCATTGGGATCTTTGATGCACTTAATCTTGTCCACGTTATGGTAGCCACTATCACATTCACAAGTGTAATTTCCATAGTTATTTTTGCACTTCCCATTCTCACAGAGGGTCGGGTCTGAATCGCACTCATTAATATCTGAAAGAAATAGTAAAACTCAAATATCATAGATCCATCAAGAAGAATATCATTAATTTTGAGCTTTAGTTAGCTGCAATAATAATTCACACACACATATTATATGCTTGTTTGTTTGTGTGTGTGTGTAGAACTGTTATGAAAAACAAAGACTCTCTAGTCTCTACAACCCAGCACAAAGGTTATACTTAGCCACGTGAGACCTTCCTTTATCAGACACTAGGATGTTGGCAGGCAAATGAATTATTCACTTCAAAGGGAAAAATTGACATAAGATAAAAAATTCTCTGAATAAAATCTAATAATTAATAGTTGAATTATTTGGACTCAGAATCCAAAACCCCCCAAAAAGACAAAATATTACTAATGGAATGGTTAAACAATTTTCAATTTTACTAGGTAATCAAAATAAATATATGTATACCTTGGCAATCATGGAGGTATGGGTTTCCCTTGGAAGCCTTTATTGCAGACGCAAATGTAACCTGTAGGCTTCTCATGGCAGTCGCTATTATTTCCCTTGCATGCATAAGTCGTCTTGTTTTGCATTGCATATTGACACGACTCCTCCCCAATTTGCCAATCAAGAACCAGGGGAAGCCGGAGTGTTTTACTTTTGCGGAGTTGTTGAAAACTTGTATTGCTGAATGTGAAGTTGTCCTTTCGCACAACGAAGGCGTAGCCGCAGGGGTTAAATTGATTTACTTCCTTGTGGTTGTTATAGCTTCCCACCGTCAGAGTCAGGTCGTTCAGCAAAGGGGGGATCTTCGTTCTGCAACATCCCTTGCCAGAGCAAGTGTCGTTCTCATCAGCGGAGTCTGCGTAGTCACCCGGAATCTTGTCACATTTGGAGATGCACCCGGTTGTGTACCTTTGATTGCCCCGGCTACCAACAAGCTCCGCGTACGTGTCACAACCAACCACAAATAACCTGTTTTTTTCTGCAGAGATGGTGTAAGGAGGATATACCCTGAGCCCGCCGCTGCTTTGGTCATCGATTAGGTTACCTTGGGCATCATAACAATCTCTGTTTACTAACTGCATTATTTCCAGCTCACCCACTTCAAGGGATATGTTGTTGACAACCATACGGGTTTCCATCAATCGGGGTGTTGTGGGCTCACTCTCATCATTGGATTCTTTGCAGGTGATGCTGAATTCTGGTCGGGAGTAACAACCGTGACCTATGCCAAATGGGTATGGAATTGTGACATTACCACATTTGTCTTTGCAGTTAAGCTTGGCCATTGCTATTCCATCTTCTGCTTCTCCTTCTCTTGCGCTTGTTCTTGTTGTTGCTGCTGCTACAGAATTTGGAGCCGCTAGCAAAAGTACTAGCAACACTGAAAGTCGCATAAGCATATCATATTGAAAGGCCATATGTGTATGCGCATGCACTGTATGTTATGTATCACTTGTTTTCCTACGGAAACTGAGGCAAAGCCTGGCCCTATTATATAGATAGGAAATGCCCTTACTAACCTATAATTATTATTTTTTGTCAGTTAACACTCATCCGTCTTTTTTATTTATTTAATTAATGAGTGAGAAAAGATTCCAACTTAAAACCCTTTTTCGATAATATGAGACCATGTGAAATATTTGGTTGTTAAAATTGGTGACGAAGGCCTCGCTTGACTAAGACTTACTTAATATATGTGTGTATATAATATATATGGCATAACCCAAAGCTGCTCACTACTAGAAAGTGTGAATATCTTAAATAAAAAAAAGAATAAGAAGATAATGTAAATAAATTTATAAAAAAAAAATTGAAAGGTAGAGGAAAAGGAGAGAAGTAAAGTTGTCCTTTAATTATTAACTAGTGTAAATTAATAATTTCAATATTATCCTCACTTAATTAATAATTTCAATTCTTAATATTTGCATTAACCAATGACATTTTCTGGTATTTTGAATGTTTCACAATTCTCTGCATTTTACTTTATATATATAGATGCTAGTGCCTAGTGGGTTAGTAGAAGGGTAAAACCGGCAAATTCACGAGGGTGCTCATCATGATGATTGGCTCGTCTCTATTACTTGCTGGAACTCAGTCCCACATGATGATGATCGATGCATGCATGCATGCATGGATGGCCATGATGGAGATGGAATTTTAAAGCATCTTTAATTCCTAAATTTATAAATGTCACTCAAAATTAATTAGTCAGAGTTAAATCCTAATTCGAATTTAGATATATCTAAATTTCAATTTATATATACTAAATGACTTACTTCATAAGTGGTCAAATGATATTGGATTCATGTAATTTTTAATTATGATAATGAACCTTCTCTCTTTCTCTCATGACATGTGTCATTTTCTTTACACTTAAAACAATGCCAAACAACCTACCTTTTATTTTCCATATTTGCCCTTATTTGATGTATTGACTTTACTTTAATTTATTAAATTTTTTACAGCTTTCTTAATACTTTGTAAAAAATTATTATATTAATTTATTAAATATATTAAAGTAAAGACCTCGAGATAGTGCAAAATCAAGTAATGTCCCAAAGCCTAGTTGATCCACTGGCTATTAAGTATAATTGATCAATCAATTAATTTTGTACATGTCTTTTGATAGGATCACAGAACCACAAAATGTAACATTTCCCAAATATGTGAGTATGTGAAAACATTCGGTGGTGGTTGTTAAAACTAGTGAAAATATTATGGTGATTGGACTACAAGATAAAGTGGCCTCGCTTGACCAAGACTTCCTTGATAGAGATAGCTTTTTCAGATTAGTAATAGTGATAAAGACTCGAGTCACAATCACGGGCCAAAACTGCTCTCTACTAAAAAGTGTGCATATGGAATTTGAAAGCTGTATAGGGCTGCTGTTTAGACTGGTAGTTCCGTTAATATATTCCACTCCAATTTCCTGTTGCTGTTACTTCCTCCAATAGGCAGGCTTTTCATGAGTCAAGTTTGAATTGAGGTTGTCTTTATTTATTATTTATGGAATGCATAATCAAAACGACCAAAATCGGAGCCTTTTTTCCGGTAATTAATTAGCAGACTAGAGACGTCAAATTGTTTCACGAATTGTTTTTACTTCTGTTGTTCATGGATTGAACCATTCACAACATATAAGTAAAAGGAATTAATAAGCAAATTACGGATGGTGCATCGCTCTAAGTTGCACATATATGTTCACAAAACAGCTTGCAATACATGATGGCCTCGTGCATCACACCAGTTATATAAAGCTTCATTTGTCATGAAGACTCGAGTCACAATAACCGACCAAAACTGCGCACTACTAATAAGAAGATAATGTAATAAAATAACAAAAAGACAGGTTGAGCTGAGGGAAAGGAGGAGAGAGAAGTAGAGGTATCTTTTTATTTCTCTTATTAATGCTGCTGGGTTGGTAGAGGGGTAAAACTGGCAAATTAAGGTTTTATAGCTGTCAATACGTTTTGGATTGTTTTTTGGAAAAATAAAATAAACCATGTGTTGGAAGGACTTAAATTTGCTGTTAGGATGGTAAAAGGGTAGACAGGCAAATTCACAAGAGTGCTCATCATGATGATATGGTCGTCTCTATTACTTCTTTGTTGCAAGTCCATGCCTTCATGCCATATATAATTTAGTCCCACCCCAAATTCTAATTTTTTGGGGTGGGTGGGGGGGGTAAAGTGTTGATTCCTTAATCAGTTTTTCTGAAATATAATCTTTATGCAAGAGGAGAAATGACACCTCACATGTAAGAAGTCAAATATTTTCGGACTATGATGTAACAAACAGTAATTTCAAATTCATCTCATTCTAGACATTTGTAATGTAAAAAAGAATGCAATGCAAAATCATCTGGATTTGAAAAGTGACATTATATATTCCCAAACTGATATACCTTTGGCAATACTAAGTGAGAGACATCTTGGAACCTGGAACCTTGCAATATAAACCTCAAGCTGTTTACGACATGCAAGATTTCATTTGAAGTTGATGTTTTTCTTCTTTGTGGAATGTACAGTCAAAACAACCAAAATATATGAGCTCAAATTAAAATTGAATCTTAGTAGAAGATTTCCAATAACTATCTAAAATTAATTAACCCAAAACCCATATGATTAATAACAATTTCTGGGTCATCTTTGAAAATTTGCTCCTTTGATCTTTGAAAGGGAAACATAACCTCTAAACAATGGCTATAAAATTTTATTGATGTAAAGGGATGAATAAGTACAAAAAACCGGCTAGAGCCTAAAGGATTAGGCGAGTACCTCTATACCAAGAGGGAATTTCGGCCATGCCTTAATTCCTTCTACAACCAGCGTTGTGTTTAAGTTGTGAGTAAAGAAACTACTAGCAGGCCTGGCCTGCCTTGATCAATGCATGCATATATTTAGTACTTATTTGTGTATTAATTAATGTAATTTTGTCCACCCCAAGTCCAACGCTATTGCTTCCTGGAATGTGATTTAGCACAAGGCGTCAACTTTTCCGACAAGTTCATTCACCAAATTATTGTTTTTAGTTTCTATACATGGATTGAAGTCAGAGTTATCTAGGTACAACTTTTACATTCTAGTTTTAGAAGATGAATGAAGACGTATGAGCGTCTTACTAGACAAAAATAAATGACCTTCAGAACAGCCCATAATTTGAATAAATGAGAAGCTTGACTAGAGGCATCATTCTTTTTTTTTTTTTTGGGTCGGATGAGGCATCATTCATTTGTGGAAACATGTATAGGGGTAAGTGTAGCTTTATTTTTAACAATATACTAAATAAAGGCATCAACTTTTTTCATATAGTCCATTCACCAAATACTATGTCACGGCAAATCAAGATATTCTAATATGATTTTCCGTAATTATATGAAATTAATTGGCAAAAAAAAAAAACACAATGATTGATATGAAATTATTTTGGGGTCTACTACATGTCGTGAATTAATAGAAAATTTGGGATAAATCCAAAGTTTAGAACATAAATTGGGTTTAATCCTCGCATTTGTTGCCATTGATATAAGTCCTTTGACTTTTCTAAGAAATAAGATTACATTTATTTTTTGAATTTTCATATGTAGACCTATTATTATTATTTGAAAATTATATAGTTGTTCCTATTATGTCCTTGAGGTATAAATTGTGCAAAAATTAATTTATAGGACAATAATTACAAAATTTTATTATGATTTTAATATAAGGATATACATAGGTTAATAAATCCTATAATTTTATGACAATTTATTATTTTGGAGATACAACAAAATAACAAATTTTATTTTTGTTCTTCCTATGGTAGAGGTATATTATATGGAGGTGATTTTTCCATATTCCTCTTTTCTCTACTTACAGTACCTTTTGTTTTTTTTTTTTAAACACTTTTTAATCAATGTTGTTATTTTTTGTTCTTTCTCTTTGCTATTCTACCCTTATCCTACAATTCCCTTTAATAAGAAGACATGTACAATCACGTACTAATATTATGAAATAATAAAAATTTGAGACTGTGGGAGCAAATATTTCGTCTCCAATCAGAGCACGCCACGTGGAAAAGAAGATTATCCCGTAAATTGATTAATTAAACCAATTTATCTGGTTAATTAATTAATTGGGATAATATCTTATTTATAGGGTATTATCTTATAATTAATAAAGATAATATCATTAAATCAGATATTATCTTTATTTAAATGAGATAATATCATTAATTCAGATATTATCACAATAAGGGGATATTATCTGAATTATTAATTGTCAGATATTATCATAATAAGGAGATGTAATCAAGTCCGACTCAATCTCTATGAAACCCTAGCCCCGAGGCTACGAAACCCTAGCCCCGAGGCTCCTATAAATAGATGACTTCAGTCATCATTCAAGGGACATCGAAATTCACTTCAGAAACCCTACGTCAGAAACCCGAGAAAATACCCGAAGCTCTCTCTTTCTCTCCCTCTCCACTCTCCACTCTCCATATTTTCCCCACACGGCTCCGGCCACCACACACGGCTCCGGCCGCCCGGTTTACACCATACAAACTCCGTACCCTTTGCTTAGCTATTGTTTTCCTACAGACACTCGAACTAACTTAGGCATCGGAGGGCCTTTGGCCAACACCCCCCGGGTGTGGTCTATTTACTCCAATCTGTTTTATAGGAATCAAGAAGGAGAGAGAAGGAAGATCAAAGGTTCACGGATCTAGAAGTGAATATTCTCCCGCGAAATTATTTGCACAAACAGAGACTATTATGCATATCTTACTCTCTGCATATCTAAGCTCCTAATGACAATTTGGTTAGTAGCATTCTTTGGTTCTTCTACCATGTTTATATGTTAGCCCAAAAAATTTATTATCTATTAACAACAACAAAGATAAATAGTACTCACATACTTGGTAAAAAAAATAAGAAATTGGCGTACAATACTAATATTTCTGTCCATTTTCAATTTTTTGTTTTATTTTCGGTTAACTTTTCTTAATTTCAGTTATCAAAACCTTAATGTTGGGTAAATGTAGAATAGGAAAGAGAAAGAACAAAAAAGAACAATATTGATTCAAAAGTACGGAATAATTGTCGAAATGTCACCTGAACTTATACATCAGTTTCAATTTGCCACCTTAAAGAAAAATTTAAGAGAAATGTCACCTTAATTTTTCAAAATCCATGATTGTCATCTGACTTTTACACCATTCAATTTCCATCAATTTTAAGGGTATTTTAGTCTTTCCATTTAAAAAAAAAATAGAGAAAAAAGAGACCTCTCTCTTCCTTTCTCCCACACCCTAACCCCACCCGCCCCCAAAACACGTTGCACAAGATGCCCCTCCCCCCTTCTCTCTCTCTCTCTCTCTCTCTCTCACAATGTATAAATTTTTTTATAATGATTTTTCCATTTTTAAAATACCCTTGTAAATGAAAAAGACTAAAATACCCTTAAAATGGATGGTATTAAAGTCAGATGACAAATCATGGATTTTAAAAAATTAAGGTGACATTTCTCTTAAATTTTTCTTTAAGGTGACAAATTGAAATTGATGTATAAGTTCAGGTGACATGTTTACAAAAATCCCTAAAAAATATTAAAAAGCAAAAAGTAGTGTAAGTAGAGAAAATGGGAGTGGGAAAATCAGCTCCCATATTATATACTATTGTAAATATATTATCATGTGGTGTAGGTATATTGTCCTATTACTTATTGCATAGGTATATATGTGCTTTTTCATATTTCGACAACGTGTAATAGTATTTTATGTACCTTTTTTTTTTATAGGTAACATACAATTTTATTTGTCTATTTTTGTATTTGACTTATAAGTAGTCTTCTAATTTATGTTCCTAACTTATAGGTAACACGATTTATCACTAAGTTTTTTTTCGTTGCTAATAATAACACTATTATTGACCTGTATGTCAGGTACATAATTTCATGTGGATGCTTGTCTGATCGATTGGTATAATATGTAGGTCTTTACTTTTGATTGATTAAATTGTATTTTATTCATATATTAGGTAAATATTATCAAGGAAAGAATTCAAAATTTAAATTCTGAAATTCAATTATAAGGAAATAATGCATTAAATTTAGATTTTCAATGTGTTTTCCTTATTTACCTGAAAGGATAAAATCGACACAACAAAAAAGTAATAAAAATCAAAGGACCGATATCTAAAACCAAAAACAAATTGACACCAAACAATTGAAATGAACTAATATTTACTTCAGAATCTAATATGATGTACCAAACGAGCCCAAAGAATATAGTAAAATGTAATTGTGTACATGTCTTTGATTTGATCACTGAAAGACAAAATGTAATATTTCCAAATATGTGAGTATGTGAAAATATTTGGTTGTTGTTAAAATTAATGAAAATATTATGGTGATTGGACCTACATGATAAAGTGGCATGGCTTGACCAAGACTTCAGATAAGGGATGAAGACTCGAGTCACAATCATGGGCCAAGGCTGCTCACTACTAAAAAGTGAGGAAATAATGCAGGCACTGTCGTCGATGATGAAGATGAAATAAATTTGAAAGCAACTTGTCTGAATTGGGGTCGTCTTTTATTTAATGCCCTACATGTTTTGTAGAGCTTCAATATTTTCTGAGTGATCATGACATTGGGATTGCACAATTCACATGACGGTCCTCCTCCAGTGATACAAATTTGTCCGTTGCAATAATATAATACGTCTAGGTCGTCTCTAATTTGTTTGAAGTCCATGAGCTATCCAATATAATTCATGCACAACTCTTACAGGATGGTGATGGGTAGGTGAAAGGTAAAACAGGCAAATTCAGGATGGTGCTTAGACAGTTTTTTTTTTCCGGTGCTTAGACACTTGAGGACAGGAAAACGGAGCGAAATTAAATAATAATAATAATAATTTATTGGTCATCTAAATTAAATAATTACCAAAAGTAGAAAATTTGCTCCTATGATCTTTGAGAAGGACGCAAAACCCGTAATCTTTTTTCGGTCTACACCAAACCCATCATCATGGACATCATCTTGCAATGTCACTCAGTCAGACCTGGCCTCACTAATTCTTCCCATAAGATTGGGCCACCGGCGGATCCATAACTCGACTCGAATAGCTTTTAGGCCCAATCGCTTCTTTATTTATATAATTTTTTGGGGTTCTTTTTCAATTTTCTTACGATGGACGAAATCTTCGGACGAAACAAGAGGGAAGCATCAACGATCCAGTAGACTAACTCTGTACACACAAAACAAAGACAGAGACTTTATGTGGCGTTAAGGAGAAATGTTCCGTTTTTGTTTTTCTATTCGCTCTGTGTATTGTTGATATATTAATGCTTTGAGGGGTTTTCTTTTTCTCTGTTTGGTTGCTGAGAAAACTGAGTAGAAAAGGAAAAGAAAGAAATCTGATTAACAATGTGAGAGAGAATGATATATTAATGCTTTGGTCAGTGGGTGGGAATCTGCAAGGCCTTAATTTCAAATAAGTTTCTAAATTATTTCCTACATTCATTACAACCATTTGAAAATCTTTCTAAATTCAACGTGTGTCATTAATAAACACCCCCACATAACACGTTACCTTGTAAATAAGGGTAGTTTTGGAATCCGAAAAATAGAATAAATCATATTTTTAAGCTAGATAAGGTAACTTGCTTACTTGGATCCTAGTAATCGGATTTTATTTGAAAAAAATGGGTATTTTAAATAGAAAAAATAAGGGAAGGATTGTAGGTGATTAAAAATGAATTTTATGGGTCTAAGCTCAATTTACTATTATTATTTTTTGTCTGTTAACACTCATCCGTCTTTTTTATTTATTTAATTAATGAGTGAGAAAAGATTTGAACTTGAAACCCTTTCTCGATAAATATGAGACTCTGCAAATATTTGGTTGTTAAAATTGGTGACGAAGTGGGCTGGCTTGACTAAGACTTCCTTAATAGACAGCTTTTTCATATTAGTGATGAAGACCCTCGAGTCACAATAATTGACCCCACTATATAATTAAAGCATGCATTGATATGCAGTCTACGGATAGATGAGCGTCCACGTGGCTGTTCTAAACATGTTGCTATCGAACAATATGTAGTCCGACGTCATCGCGCAAAGTCACTTTGGTGTGGTCATCCAACGGATTCCTACGTGGCCCCGTCTCATGTGCATGCGTACTAGGAGAGATGATTTGGTTGGTTGGTTGGAATAATATTAAGCTCCTCCTTTCCATGTGTACAAATTTGTCCTTTACAATAATGTTGTTGCATGCAGTTTACGTCTGGGTGGTCTCTTCGATGCATGGTCCAATTCAATTCTTTCACAACTTTTTTTCAGATTAATTATAGTTATGATCATGAGGCAAATAGGCGACCTATCATGCACTTAGATTATTAAAAACGTATAATATTCTCTAGTTTTTGTGTATACTTCATGCCTTATTTGGGTAATATTCTCTCTCGAAAATACTTTAATATGCTCAATTTCATAATCATTTTAATTTTGTACTAGAAAAAAAAAAAAGAAGCAATAATCACGTTTTTATGTTGTTTTCTATTTAAAATATCTGAATTTACGACCTCCTAACTTGGACCCGACCCCTCTCATTTCTTGCCTTCGCCCATCAGTCCAAGGCCTTGAGACCTTCATATCCATTTTCGAGGTCAACATAAAACTAAACTCAGTTACCCAAAAACTTTTATTTTCAATTTTCATTTTTATTTTAAACTGAAATTAGTTATAAAACAAAGTTTTCATTTTTCAATTTTTTAAAAATAAAAAATAGAAACTGAAGTGGTTATGAAACGGATGCTTAATATTTTAAGACCTCGAGACAGTGCAAAATCAAATAATGTCCTGAAGCCTAGTTGATCCACTAGCTATTAAGTATAATTGATCGATCAATTAATTTTGTACATGTCTTTTGATATGATCACAGAACCATAAAATGTAACATTTCCCAAATATGTGACTATGTGAAAATATTTGGTGGTGGTTGTTAAAATAGTGAAAATATTATGGTGATTGGACCACAAGATAAAGTGGCTTCGCTTGACCAAGACTTCCTTGATAGATACAGCTTTTCAGATTAGTAATGGTTATGAAGACTCAAGTCACCAAAGTTGCTCACTACTAAAAAGTGTGAATAATAATACTTGACCCACTAGAAAGAATGCATGCATTGTCGTTGATGTTTAGACTGGTAGACTGGTAGTTCTGTTAATGTAATATTTTCCACTTCAATTTCCTGCTTACTCCAAAGTAGGCTTTTCATAAGTTAAGTTTGAAATGAGGTCGTCTTTATTTATTATTTATGGAATGCATAGTCAAAACGACCAAAATCGGAACCTTTTTTACGGTAATTAATTAGCATAACAGTAAGACTAGAGACATCGAATTGTTTCACGAAATGATTGTTTTTAATTCTATTCATGGATTGAACCATTCACAGCATATAAGTAAAGGAATTAATAAGCAAATTATGGATGGTGCATCGCCCTAAGTTGCACATATATGTTTACATAACAACTTGCAATACATGATGAGAATTCACTTATGCTTATCACAGTTATATATAGCGTTCCTGGCAATTATGGATGGATAGCAAACGTTGCAATCAAGTTTTCTTTGTTGACAATTGATCTTGATCTTGATTTGGATTAGAGATGCTTATCTTATTTACTTTTTGAGTGAGCATGTGATATACATTGGACATTAATTTACACATGATGGTCCTTCTCAATTTGAATAAATTTGTCTGTTGCAATAATGTTAGTCCCGGCCAAAATTCCAATTATTTGGACGTCGATGCATATACATGCATACATGCATGCATGGTCCAATTCAATCCTTTTACAAATTCCAAAAATTTGAAAGCATTTGGATGCTCTTAAAAAATTGAAAGCATCTTGTCTGAATTGGGGTCGTCTTTATTTTAATGCCCTACATGTTTTGCAAAGCTTCATACTTTCTGAGTGATCATGACATTGGCATTGCACAATTCACATGATTGTCCTCCTCCAGCGGTACAAATTTATCTGTTGCAATAATATAATAAATTGCGCAATTTACGTCTGGGTCGTCTCTAACTTGTAGGAAGTCCATGAACTATATCCAATAAAATTTAGTCACACCCAAAATTCCAATTATTGGACATCGATGCATGCATGCATTGTCTAATTCATGCACAACTTTTTCAGATTAGTCATGATCATGAAGCACTAAGCTGCTCACTACTAAAGCTTAGTGTGAACATGATTTTTCCTCCTTAATGTTGTTCTCATTTTCTTTTCCCACAATTGCTTTGTCTAGATTTTTGGAGTGATCAGCTTTTGTGATGAGCGAATAAATAGACAACATAACCCCTGAACATAAAGCTTCATTTGTCATGAAGACTTGAGTCACAATCACGGGCCAAAGTTGCTCACAAGAATATCTCAACACGAGAAAGAAAGAAATAAGAAGATAATGCAACAAAATTAAAAAATAGACAGGTCCTGGAAAGGAAGAGAGAGAAGTAATGTATCTCTTTTATTTCTCTTAGACATTTGTTTTTATTTCTCTTAGACATTTGTTTTAAATGAGGATGTGACAAACAACATTTCTAGATACAACGACTTATTTTACACGTTTGTAATTAAAGTTTTAAAAAAAACATACAAATCACCTTGAATTGAAAAGTGATATATATATATATATATATATATATATATATATATATATATATATATATATATATATTGATATAGATAAACTCTAAAATTAACTGAGTAGATTAAAAAATATATATAAACAGATAAAAAAAACTTGATGAATTAGTGAGCCCATGTGTGAGTGACGCTGCAAGATATGTCCCTTTCAAAGGTCATAGGAGCAAATTTTCTACTTTTTGGTAAATATTTAATTTTACATGACCCATAAATTATTATTAATCATATGGTCTATTAATTTCGAATAGTTAATGAAAAATCTTCTTCCAAATTATGCTAATATGCTACAGGCCTACAACAATCTTTTCACATGCATAAGTTGTGAATTCAAAATGACCAAACTATTTATTGAATTACTAACTTATCTTAATATAAAATAACCATAAAAGATATATTAAATTGTGAAAGAAACAGTCAATGGTGAAAGCCACTGAGGCTCTACTTCCTATATGTATAAGTCCTTTGCTATGTCAAGAATGAATAGCAGTGTTGATTATTGATAGGAATTCCTGCTTGTGATTAAAATCTAACTCCATTGGTGAAGAAAGCTTCTTATATGGATGGACGACATGGTTTATTTTCTCCCTTTTTAGGGAATAGTATCTATAAATATTCACTTATATTATAACCAAGGTCTTAAATATCGGTTGTATCGGAAATATCGGTATGCCAAAAACACGGAAATTTCGATGGAAATATCGGGATATTATCGATATCGATAAAAATTGAATAAAAACCACGGAAATTGTAAGAAAAACTTGGAAATTTTTATTGGAACTTTGTAGGATGTTTATTTAGGCAATTATCTATTAGTTTATCATAAAAAGTTGGAAGGAAATGCATTACACGATGGATTGAACTGATTTAAGTTGATTATATAGCGAGCTGGCAAACACTGTGAGTGTAGAAAATATATAGTAATTAATGAAAAAAGATAAAACACACCATGTATATATATAAATATTTTAGCATATTTTCACAACAAAACCATGTATATATATAAATATTTTAGCACATTTTCACAAAAACATAAGTGATATGGTGGTTAAGGTGTTGAATGAGTAAAATGGGAGGGGTTCTAATCCCCTTGGTGTCTTTTTTAATTTACAAATTTATCCTATATAATAAATATTAGCTTACAGACATTTGAAAGACGTTATAAATATTACACGCCGAAAATATAATCACAAACATGTACGCCTATGTATATGTAATTATCATATAAAAATTATGGTAATTAATATGGTGCTGGCTTTTACGAACTGTAAATTTCGATAAAGTAAATATTGCTTAAATATGGTAAGTTGCTTAAACTGTGAAATATTTTGGTAAGTTGCTTAAATTTAGGTGGCTGTGCTGGCATTCATTTTTACATGTACATCTAGATATGGTAATTAATTTTCACCTAATCACAAACATGTACGCCTATGTATACCTATCATTACAAAATTATATATATACTAGCCTCTCTGCACGCACTTCCGTGCCTGCAAGAGGCATTTTTAAAAAAAGTTTAAATTTATTTTAGAATTAAAAAAGATAATGAGTAGTTGTGTTCCATAAAAATAGGACCCATTATCTGATTTTTCTTTTAATTTTAATTTTTTTAAATATGAAAAAGTGTGAATTTACCATATTATCCTCATTTAATTAATAATTTCAATTCTTAATGTTTGCATTAACCAAGGGCATTTTTCGGTATTTTGAATGTTTCACCATTCTCTACCTTTTGCTTTATATATATAGATATATATATTAGCATTTTGGGCCTTTTTTTATTTCTTCTGGTTCCTTATGTTTTCTAGGCCATATGTTTCAGTTCTTGGGCTGGGCCCAAATGAATGCATCAGACTTAAAAGAGGAATAAAACAATTTTTTTAACATAGGCCACCTATGCAACTAAAACGGTGTGTATTGTAATTAGGGCAACTAACATCATCTTCTTCACTTGTTAACCACCTCTTCTTCGCACAGCCGCTGTCTGCAACTGCAGATTATCGGCATATCTCTTCTTCTTCGCACACCTCTTCTTCTTCGCACAGCCACATATCGCGAGAATATCGATATTATCAATATTCTCGATAATATCGAGATATTCCAGCTGTTTTCTTGTTCAAGCTGTGCGATAATGTCGAGCTCGATATTTCGCCAAAATTATCGGGATTTGGACGAAATCAGATTGGTAAGCTCCCAGTTTATCGCCACTTGAAAATAACGAAATTATCGCCGATATTTCGGCGATAATTTCGATATTTAAGACACTGATTATAACACATATACAAGATGAATCACATGACCATACTACAGTAGTATTTTATAATCTGTCCAATAATTCACCCCACCATATAAAGAATGCATGCATTGAGATGCAGTCTATGGATAGATGAGCGTCCACGTGGCTGTTCTAAACATGTTGCTATCAAACGACATGTAGCTCCGACTTCATTGCATGAAGTCACTTAGTTGTCGTCATCCACCGGATCCTACGTGGCCCCGTCTCATGTGCATGCGTATATTAGGAGAGATGACTTTTTATGTGCAACTTTGAATGCTAATACTAATGTCTCATTGGTGTATGAATAAAAGGAAAAAACAAAAAAAGAAATCTCCTAATGTGTAGGGTATATAATATTCCTCCACGAAGCACTGAATTGGTTGGTTGGAATAATATTAAGCTCCTCCTCTCCATGTGTACAAATTTGTCCTTTACAATAATATTGTTGCATGCAGTCTACGTCTGGATCGTCTCTTTAATTTGTTGGACTTCGATGCACTGTCCAATTCAATTCTTTCACAGTTTTTCAGATTAATTATAGTTATGATCATGAGGCAAATAGGCGACATATCATGCACTTAGATTATTAAAAATGTATAATGTACCCTACTTTTTTCGTATACTTCATGCCTTTTTCGCATAATATACTTCCTCGAAGATGCTCCAGATAACCATTTCAATTTTACACTAAAAAAATAGGCAATAGTCACGTTTTCATTAGTTTTGGTGACATTTGGGTACATGGTCAATGAGTTTGCTTTATCCTCACCATTGTTGG
Source organism: Prunus kanzakura (assembly GCA_020521455.1). NCBI lineage: Eukaryota > Viridiplantae > Streptophyta > Magnoliopsida > Rosales > Rosaceae > Prunus > Prunus kanzakura. The sequence continues at coordinate 45,744 of BPUM01000559.1, forward strand.
TAACAAATTATTTGCATTGGTGACTATTGATTTAAATATAATAAATACAAAACTAATTGTAACTTAAATCAATAAAATATTACACTTGTTTTAAGTTTCCAATAAAATATTAGAGCTCTCAATGTTGTTTTCTATTAAAAAAATCAGTATTTACGACCTCCTAACTTGGACTCGGCCTCTCAATTCTTGCCTTCGCCCACAAACCTAGTTCAAGGTAGACCTTTAGATCCAAAATTCACCAAAATATCGTCTAATTCCAAAAAATCACTGAAAAATACTACAAACTCTTTGTAACATGCACTTTCATTACATGATCTCAAATTCACAGTTTTTAATCAACGATTGAGAGAAGATTCAAACTTAAAAACCTCTTCCAACATTAAGAAAAACATTATCACCAAATTAAAAGCTAGTTAATTTATATATTTCAATTCACATGCATCTATCGGTCCTATTATTTCCAAAGAGTATAGTAAAATGTAATTGTGTACTTGTCTTTGATTTTCTCACTGAAACACAAAATGTGAGTACGTGAAAATATTTGGTTGATTGGACCTACGGGATAAAGTGGCGTGGCTTGACCAAGACTTCAGATAAGTGATGAGCAACTTGTCTGAATTGGGGTCGTCTTTATTTAATGCCCTACATGTTTTGTACAGCTTCATATTTTCTGAGTGATCATGACATTGGGATTGCACAATTCACATGACAGTCCTCCTCCGGTGGTACAAATTTGTCCGTTGCAATAATATAATACGTTGCAGTCTACGTCTGGGTCGTCTTTAACTTGTTGGAAGTCCATGAGCTATCCACTATAATTTAGTCCCACCCAAAATTCCACTTATTTGGACGTCGATGCATGCATGCATGGTCCAATTCATGCACAACTCTTTCAGGATGGTGATGGGTAGCCAAAAGGTTATCTTTTTAATGCTGATGGGTAGGTAAAAGGTAAAACAGGCAAATTCAGGATGTCCACCCTGTAGGCTGAGGCAAGACTAAGTCAAGGCAAGGGCTGGTACTATTCATGTGAATAGTGCCAGCCTTGCCTTAGTTGGTTCCACCCAGTGGCGGATCCAGGATTGTCATCCCATGGGGTCGTAGTGTTAAAGTTTTGAATTTTTTTAAGATAAAAACAATGCTAAAAAAATTAAAATACACCGCCAAACTTATTCCAATTAACAAAAACATCATTCAATGAATCAAGCTCATCTATATATATAAAATAACCCAAATAATAAAATATCTACAATATTACAACAAAAAGAGCACAATGGGTGTTGAACCCTTGACCAAAAAGATTTTTTCAATTCAGAGGCCACTATAGTAAGTGATATCTTTACTCTATTTATGTATACTTTTAATATTTATATGTCTATCCAACATAATTATAAAAATATTTTTAAAAACCCTAACAGATCTCTTCCCTTTTTATTATTATTTGTGTTTGCAATGCCGTCTTCTTCTCCTTTTTTTGGGTCGAAATCCATCTTTCTTCTCCATCTCAATCACAGTCTTCTTCCTCCCTC
>BPUM01000560.1:0-42214 GCA_020521455.1 Prunus kanzakura
CCTCACTCACCGCCTCATTCATTTTCATTACATGCAGTGCAGCAGTGGGTTGTACTGCTACTGGTACGGATCAATTCAATAGTATCATTCTGTTAGTCCTCCCTCTTTTCTCTTTAATTGGTTTACCTTTTCACTTCTCTCGCACTTTTAACACTCCCCCCCCCCCCACAAAAAAAAAAACAATTGTTTCAATAAAATTAACTTACTGAATTGGGAATATCATCTCCATGCTTCAAAGTTTTAGTTTTTTAGTAAAAATTACTCCTTATTTTCATAATCAATTTTGATAAAAACTTTCAAAAATAGCCAAAAACTCACGTAAATAGACTCAAAACTTAAACCCACATAAACCTAACAAGCAAAACAAGTGTCCAGGTAAATGAACTCAAAATCTGAAGAGGATATTCCCTTCTTTTTTTTTTGGGTAAAATGAAATCATTTAAGAAAACCAACGCCTCAAGGAGCCAACAAAAGAGGGGACCCCCCAAACAAACGCAAACAAAGAAAGCCCTGCAATAACGCAAGGGCACCTAGAGTACAACAAACCAAAAGACCTATCCGACCAACGAAGAAAGTATAGGTACAAAGTGAAGAACTTTGCAACTACCCCAAAAATAAAAATAAAAACCTTTTAAATTTTCATCTACTTGATTCTTTTTCTTTTTTTTATCTCCTTGAGGCGTTGAGTTTATTGAGTTTTTGAATATTTTTGAATTGAGCTTTTACACGCAACTGAATCCTTTAAAATTTAAGAGGGTTGGGGTTAAAAAACAAGGATCACATGGCATTAGCCAATTAGCCAATTAGCCAATGGATGAGGGATAAGGTAGGTTTGTAGATGGGCCCCAGCCCGGCCAGGCCGGGCGGGGAATGGGCATCTAGGATAAATTGCAGTGTAAGCCAGGCGCATGTGATTAGTATCCCCTTGGAAGGAATAAAAGTGTACGTAAAACGGGGACGGGATTGAAGCAGGCAGGGGTATGCATTGTCATTTGTCCGTATGCTTGGGATAGTCTGTCTGTTGTCACTGTCATCATGGGTCAGTGAACAGCCTGTTTAAACTTTACAATTTGCAATTCCACATTACACCTTCACCATTTGGCAATTGGGCATTAGTTGGCCGTTGGACATTTGATTCTCTGTGTCGCGGGAGCCTGGAGGCCAAAATGAACAGCACAGTTGGGCCCACCATACACCCAACAGTTTTATATACAACTGGGCCCAAACCTCAATAATGATCCATCACATGCATGCATCACGCATGCCGTTTTTTTCTTTTTTCCCTCTTTTCTTTTATATCATTTATTAAACAACAAATTCGAAACATTGGATACTATAATTATTTTTTTCTTTTCGGTTGGGTAAAATAAAAATTGAGTATTTATAAATTATACTGCACTAATTGGTTACCCTCTATACGAATATGCGCTTTTCAAATGGTGTCTGAGAATTTTTCACTGCAGTAAAAGTACATGCTTGTAATTCAAGAAATCTTTTTTATTTTTATGCAAGCGATATTAATGAAGGAGGAATTCAAATACAGAACCTCAATGCGTTCTTAATTTGTAGGTAATTAAGTAGAAAAAATCACAAATTAGTGGTTGTTGTCAGAGATGAGATGTATCCGGAGAGATGCGTGACAAAGGCTTAAAAAGAATTTTGCAGAGATTTAATAAAAATCGTTATCTGCAGGCCCATCTGTAGCCCTGCTAGTTGTTGGACTTGTCTAGTCTTCTTTCTTGGAGGCTTATGTATGCAGGCTTTGATTGGCTAACTGCATTTCGGAATGGGATCGATCGATCAGCTGACACGAGCTAGCTACCTAGGCTGGGACCTTATTAGACAATTCAATTCAATGTACGTATGTTATAGGTAAATACCGAGCTACTATTTGTCCTTTAACTTTGCTGCTTTCAATTTCTTATTAAAAGGACGATAGCAAATTAAACTCACACGCACGAACATAGGACCTTTTTAACATAATAGTTGGGCCTCTATCTATGCTGATGGGTTTAGTCCAACTTGACCCTCTGAGATTGCCTAACCGAGCCTGTTTTAAGCCTTGTATTCCTTCAACAAGTTGCCTAAAGGCCCAAAGCTTTTTTTGCAGTTGTTTCTTCTGAATAAAGTTAAACTTTCCATAAAAACTTAGAAATTGATTCTTTTCAGCCAAACTCATCCTGATTAAGTGAGAATCAGATGCTTGATGATGGTTTTGGTACAAGTCAAGTCGTGTTAAACAAAAGCAAGGTATATGCTGCGCTATAATAAACAAAAGCAGCATCCGAAGGAAAGGAGTAAAGTAAAGGGCAGAGAATTGCAAATTTCGTGGTGGCTTGCAATGTCTATTTGGGGGAAAAAGCATAAAAAGTTGAAACTTCCAAAGCACTATGTGATATGATAGGTTTTTTACTGAATTCGTTCAATCCCTTTCACTTGCAATGCAAGTTGAAACACACGACACCGCACCCAAAGAAGGTGCAACATAGACATCATTTTGCTTCTTTCACAAGAACACAATTGAAGTACGAACCGGCTAGTGTCATGTATCTAATCATTCTTGAGATTAAAGTGCTTGTGATTTAAGCAAAACAACTTGATTAGGTTAATGCAGAGCACATGTATAATTCAGAGGTTTCCACAGAAAAGGTAATTTTCTTTGCAAGAGACAAAGACAGAGACCAAGACCAAGACCAAAAAACCCGCCCTTTGTTGAACGGCAGGACAGGGAGGTACCAAACCAATCAATATTCAACCATCTGAAAAGCAATTACTACCAATTTGCTGATTTATTTTATAGTGGCTGCAAGCAACAGAACATGGATCTCAGACTCGTTCAACAAATACTAATTAGGGTCTCTGTGTGTGTGCGCGTGCAAGTCAACTTAATAAATATTCGTAAGACAAATAAGCATTTAAGTTGTCACATTATATATCATCATCATATATAGAAAGCAACAAATAATATTTTCTGTGTCACTGTGTGTGGCATTAGTTTACTTTGGAGTTTACGCGGTTTGTGGGACCGTGGGGGATCAAAGGCACACCAAAAACCGCGTCCCCAATGTAGTGCCCAATGCTTTTGGAAGGACGTAACTCACTACCAGAGACTTTTGATAACAAGACAACAAAGTTTTCTTCTTGCCCTTTGTTCCTTCCTCCTCCTCTTCTTCTTCTCTCCTTCCTTATCTTTTTTCTTCTTCAAACTAAGTTGGTTGAACTTGAAGACAAACAAAATGGTGTTAACCACCATACTGTTGTTAGCAGTTCTATTCATTGCTGGCCTCATTAACATAGTCTTTTATTTGCCCACCAACAAGTTCCTTGCATGGTTTCAATCTCTGTTCCAAGCCAACTCATCCACTGCTGCAACTCCAGTGGCTCCACCTACCAAAAGCAAAGATATTATTAGCAGCAACAGAGCGGAGGATGCAGAGCTCAAGCAAGTATTTGCCACCTTCGATAAGAACAGTGATGGCTTTATCACAAAGCAAGAGCTCAAGGAGTCGTTGAAGAACATCAGAATCTTCATGAGCGATGCAGAGGTGGAAGAAATGGTGAAGAAAGTGGATGCTAATGGAGATGGGTTGATTGACTTTGATGAGTTCTGCAAGCTGTACCAGTCAATGCACCGTCGAGATCAGGGAGTAGGCGGTGAAGATGGGAACGGGTTAAGCAGAGAGGAGGAGGCAGAGGAGGAACTGAAGGAGGCCTTTGATGTGTTTGATAAGGATAAAGATGGGCTGATTTCAGTGGAGGAGTTGGGGGTGGTGTTGTGTTCTTTGGGTTTTGAGAGAGGGAAATAAGGTGGAGGATTGCAAGGAGATGGTTAAGAAGGTTGACAGGGATGGGGATGGTATGGTTAATTTTGATGAGTTCAAGAGGATGATGAAAGGTGGAGCTGGAGGAAGACTTCTACTAGCCCATTAATCAAGTCCAGCTTATCCAGCGGTAAGTTTGAAGGACCTTCATCAACACATACACCAAGATGTATAGGAAATACAAAGAGCTCTTCTTCTGCAGTCACCATACTTGATTCATTTCCATCCTGCAAAAATTACCTGTGCAATGGCATAGGATGCTCTTCCTCTCTAAGTCTAACCAACCTCTCTCTCTCTAAAGTATTTTATTTTTAACTATTCATGGCAGACAAACTATCATGGTTTTTAATTAGAAATGTAGCTTTAGTTTTTGCCTCTTGCTATGTCTATAATCTTCGCGAATCTTGATCAAGTGAACTTTGTTTCACTGTTATTGCAATATGAATATGGATTCTGTGTTTACCTTAAGATCGTTTAGTTTCACTGTAAATTTGAGTTTTGCAACATACATACATGCAGGGACTATTAGGTATTTGCACTTTTCTTACATGTATGTACTCAATTGCAAATTTCACGGCTTGCTGGAAACAAAAGCATATGTAAATGAATATAAACTCGGCAGCTTTGATCTTTGATCTTAGTTAGTTGGCAGCTGCATTAAAGAAAAGAAGCAAAAAAAGTAAAAGCTAGGATCACTATATATTTGGGTCCCCACACCAAAACTTTTAAATTGTTATAACAAGTTTACCCTATCCCATCCCTATGTGCAAAACAGAAAGTGCCGTCGTCCTGAAGCAAATCCCCTTTCTATTGAGAGAGAGAGAGAGAGAGAGAGAGTCAAGGTTATGGCGCTAAAGAGAACCTCGCATGCGCTGAACGGAAATTCTTGTTCCAACTTGTCCATAACAGGTTTTGCAAAACATAAACATTTAGTTAACTTGGGCTTGAGATACCATTTAAAATAGATAACTAATAACAAGGTCAATTTTTTGGCTCAGTTTTGGAGATTGGTGAAAACGCATTCAAGATCAAGAGGATGCAATGTAATGTACAAGAATTCAAGCATCTATTCTCTTTATTGAAGTATAAAGATACAATGAAATTACTAAAATGCGACTTTTCTATAAAACCTAGAAAACATCATTGAGTATCAAAGTAACAACAAATTAAGAGAGCGATGGGCCAAATGGCAACCATAACAAATCCTCGACGTTGTGTTTGAATGAAACTATCTGTGTCTTCATCATAACAGAGGGAAAGCTGCTGCACAGCCATTTCCCAAACAAGACAGCATAATGCAGCTTCAAGTGCCTTCATGTCATTAGAACTACCATACAAAGCACTTTATCCATCCACAATGCAAATTCATCGTATTTTTTTAATCTTAGAAAACATCCGGATGAAAACGCCCTGGGATGGAGCTGCTTTGCTGGGCCTGCTTCAGATGCATTGTTAGTGCATAGTTGTTCACCTGATAAGGTATCAAAAAAATCAAACAGTAGTCATCAGAATGCAGGGAACTTAGAAACCAGCAGCAAAGTTTAAGGAAGCAATGACCATGAAGGATAAATAATCAAACAAAAATGAACAGATAGCAAGGGAATGATGTAGATGAACAGTTTCTATAAAGCAGTCAAGAACATGTTGTCTTCCCCTTTGGGGAGAAAAAGAGAAATATAATGTTGTATAAACTTTCATCCAAACATAAGGTTGTACAAACTGTTCCAAAGTTATCAGGTTACTGAGCTCAACCTCGAGGGTTCTCAACTGTTCCTGGTATTGGCCCACCAGTTGCTTCAGATGCTGCAATTCCTGGCCTCTATCTTCGTACTCTTTCTGGCGTTCATGCTGAGTGGATACAGCTCGCTTTAAAATTGTATTTTCCTGAATTAGAACTTCCAATTGTTCCTTCAGCATCGTATTTTCCTACATCAAGGCAAATCAAAAGTACAGCTAAGCCATTAGAAAGAAACAAGCCATTATCAAATGTTCCATCCTCAAACATCCACCATTTTTCTAAAACTAATGGAAAGGAAAAAGTGGTGGCAAAAAACGAAGTTTTTACACAAAAGAAAATTACATGGGACATGCAAAATAAGTAATTAAAGATATCATCAGACCTGGTGAAAGCTTTGGGCTGCCTCTGCTGTTGCACGTCCACTGATGGATTTCTCCAGGGCCTCAAGCACTCTTGAAGCACGAGCTTTAGCATCATCCATGTTGGAGGCACTCATCATCTCTCTAACAACGAGCTCCACCCAGTCCGCTCCATCCTTGGGAAGGTTATTAAGCCCTGATGGATCATCAGTAACTGCAACCTCTCCATTTGTTGCAGCTGAACCTGATTCAAAATATTGATCCACACCCTTTAATGTCAAAACGTGTATCAAGAGGACAAAAACTTATAGATTCCCTACTTGAAAGCAAATCACAGTGGAATGAAACAAATGCTTCATAACAGAGACAAAACTTTCTAGGTAAAGCAAGTAGAAAGTCCACAGAATACTCTGCTACAACCCTTAAAACAAAGTGGTTGAAGATAACCTTGTCAAGAGAACACAAGAGTGTGTTAAAATCAAACTGGATACACCCATCAACGTAAGCCCAAGTTCAAGTGGTCAATTCAAGAAAATATCTACTCATACCTTGTGACTGGAGTTGCACATTTGCTTCTGAAGCTACATTAGATTTGCCTGCAGCAGAACTTAAACGTAGCTCATTCAAACTTCTGATAGCTGAATCCAAATCATCACCGCATTCTTCAAGTGCTCTCTCCAGAAGCTAGGATAATAATTCAGATATGCTTAGCAATTTGTCATCTTAATTGAGTAGACATGATACACTTCCTCCAAAATTGAAGGATATTAAGATCCTTTGCCAAGAAAAGGAAAATAAAACAGATATACATCCGGATTTTCAACTACCTACGGGACATCACCAATCACATTGGGCTGTAATTGCGTTACACAATGAAGTCAATGCGATCAACTACATTGAGGGGCATTGTGCATCCGTGTCATGCATGTTAAACGCCCTGTATACATACACACAAGCACACATATGTATACATATGCAAATATATGCTAAACGGTTACTGGCAGTCAGAAAATTAGGAATGCAACAGAGCGAATATGGCAAAAGAAATTCAAAATAAATGATAGAGAAACATGTCATTAGACACTAACTCAACGGTGAGATATGCCACGAAATGATCATCAAGTTTTGAACCAATTATCACAAAAAATACCCCGAACACAAAAACATGCAAGAGGGATTCCATTTGTAGTTTGACAATTGTGCTAAACTAATTGTAACATCAGCTGCAACTCCAATACTAGAATACCAATATTGGAGATAATCAAGGCAGAGTATGGAGAAAAGGCAATCCCTTTATTGATGGGCATCTAAATTAAGACTCGCTAATCCCTTTATTGTTAGGGTCGCATTCAAATTGGACAGTGCAGCAGCTATGTGTGATTATCCAAACACAAGACATCAACTTTATGGCTTCAAATGATGCATATTATAATAAAAACTGAATATTTAAACGTAATAAGAGAGAATTTTATTCAGCACAAAAAAATAAAAATAAAAACGAGAAAAGATGAATGAATTGTGAACCTGGTTGTCCATGTCCGGGAAAATGGCCCTGAGATGGTCGATCAAATGCGAAGCAAACGACGTCGGAGCGGGAGTCGGAGGAGAGAAACGTACAGGTGAAGAAGAAAAGCGGATTCTCTTGGATGAGGAGGAGACAGGACTGGACGATGAGGGCAGCGAGTTCTCTTCGAATATCGATGATCTCTTCCCGCACACTATGGCAGACATGTTTTGCCTTTCACTCTCTCTCTTCGGCCTCCTCTTCCTCCACCCTCTGCCCCACGTTCTCCCTTCTCATGCAGCGCACCGTTTCGATCTTATTTCTCCCAATTGCCACCCTAATTTCCGATCCAGATCGGAACCCCCTTTCTCTTCAACCCCTATTCTTCAGTTATTATCTTCTTGTTTTTCTTCAATTTTGTTAAAATTAATTGGTTTTCTTCAACAAGAGAGGAATTTTGTGTGGCGGTTTAATCGGTTGTGTTGTGTGTCTGATGATGAGCAAGCAGCCTGGCGGGTGCTTTGCTTTCTCCCATGGTTTTTTTGGCCTTTGGGGTTTCCCTCGGGACGAGCCACCGATCAGGAAGCGATGATCGAGTAACGCCTGGGTCTAAGGAAGGGCCAATTAGATCAAGCCACGTGATAGAAGGAAGTGGAAATTTATTTGGTTAGTGGGGTACGTGTTTGGATGCTATTGGGCTTTGCTTGAGAGTGCATGGAAGGTCAAAGGTGGGATGTGTGTTGTTGTCATGTTCAAGTAACGGGTGGCGCCCTGGATTGCAAGTCAATAAGTTGTAATTCTATCTCTCTTTCTTTTTCTTTTCTTTTTTTTTATAATTATTTAAATTATAAAAAATATAATGATTTGAGAGTGGGCTAAGCAGAGAGGAGGGGGAGTAGATGGAGACTGAGATTGGATCCATTAAGGCCCAACTCAAACTCCATATACGATAGTAGTGGCAGAGGGCAAGCCCATGTTTACTTGCACCCAACCCAACTTTTGTTTGCATGGACTCTCAACGAGGAAGTCGTCTCCAATACCCGACCAAATTATTTCATACCCAATTAATTTGGTTGGAAGTCCCGTGTAAGGTAACATACAATTACGCATTATTTTACTAAACTGTGTCTATCATGTTATGTTATCAAATTGCCAATACGAATTATTGTTAAGGGACATCGTAATTGAATATGCAGTTTCAAGTGTTGGATTGTGTGATAGTAGCACATTATAAAGAAATTGAATATGAATTTGGTGCACGGATCGATTTTCCTACCATGGTTGATATTCCATTCTTCTGTTTGGAAGACTTCCCGACACACTTCATACTATGATTTTTTCTTCGTGTCATGTTTAGTGCCTATGATTAGATTGGATATATAAACTCACTTGATTCAAGGTATTTTAAAGTACAAGATGAAGGCAACCTTTCAATTTTTTTCCCAAATTCAACGTGTTAATATCCTATTATTTTACTTTCAACTTAGACATTATTTAGAAATTAACTTACATTTCTTTCTCCAACATACCAACATACCAACATACCTTAAATGACTTGAATTCAATTCAATTTTAAGCATGATATGTAACCTAAGGGCCGGAAAGGCAAGGTAGCATCATTGGAACCACAAAAGTGCTTGAGTAATAAAATTGGGTCTAAATTAATAGACTGAGCCAAAAGATGCTAACAACCTCCACTTAGTTCAAGTGATGATGGATGGAGCTTGTACTGCAATCACCCAAGTTGGATTTTGGCTTTTGAAACTCATGTTGGTGGAAACTAGTAAAAGATGCAGCAAGCTCCTCATCAATCACATATTCTTGGGATTAATTCTATCTCTGAACCTATTCAGCAAGGGCACCTCGTCAGTTGATGCATGGTTCTGTCTCTGTGGGGGTACTGTTTATCAACAGGAAGGAAGGAAGGAAGGATTTCATGTCATTATGTCCAATAAAATTTCATCAGAAGATAACCTATAGTTTCCATTAGCTAGGTAACTAGGTTATAAGACTTTTACCCAGATAAGATAAGATCAGATCTGATGATAATCTGATGTAGCTGAAGATCATATATGCAAAATGCATGACCTGATTTCAGGTCCTACATGTTGTCCAATAGGTACCCAGTGACCAAGTAATAAGTCCAATTTGAAAAGGGTTTGGTATATATATTGGCAATGCAGTGCACATATGTGCATTAGCATTACTATGAATGTGAAAGCATCTCATCAGTACATCTTCATCTTTCTCCTACATCAATTATATAGCCTGGTAACTTTATACCTCTGAAATAGGATATCTTGTTTGCCCATATGATGATGATGACCTTGAGTGGGCTTACACGAGTCAGTAGCACAGTCAGTCAGTGTTCTCTCTCTCTCTCTCTCTCTCTCTCTGGTGGGGCCTACACTGAGACCCACACACTTAGTGGGGGCAATGGGCATAAACTCCTTTCCAACAAGGCGTTTGTCAAGTTGCAAAGCACAGTGTGTAGAAGAAAAAAGAATATGATCTCATATTGCTTTTCTTCACCCAAAGCATCATAGATGGAATACAATTTTGTTTTATGGTTGGTTGATGAAATGACCTCTCACCAAGCACCCCCCCCCCCCCCTCCCCCTCTCTCCCCCACTCACTCTTTCTTTCTTCCTTTTAAAAAGGCCCCTCAAGGAGGAAAAAAAGAAAAGAAAAACCCCACCTATGATAAGCCTCCTAATTCCCACCCAAAACCATATAGGAATATATATCTACACTGCCATAGAGAGAGAGAAAGAGAGAGAGAGAGAGAGAGTGAATGATGGGATTGCACTCAAATATGCTCTTGACTGTCTTTCTATTAGTTTTGACCAAACAATAATACTAGCAAGAATGTTTACTAATAAGAAAACTTATTTGACCCTCAATTAGGAAAGCTAATAAAGATTAATTCTTACATATTACAAACTACTTATACAGAAAGATCTTTCAGCTCAGGTGCCAATATCAGGCACACTTGATCTGCTAATAATAAACCCAAACTAGTCAGTCATACACTTTCACATATTACACACAGCCTTCTCATGAGTTACATATATATTATAGTTAGTTCATTAAGGATAGCATGTCACTGATACATTAATGTTCAAGGACATGGATTTGGATGTGTAGGTTTCCCTTGATTGCCAAAACTGTTGTTAAGGGTACAATGTTTGAGGTAATTTTTGGTAGGTAATTTTGTCTAGAGAGAGAGAGAGAGAGAGAGAGAGAGGCGTTCCCATCCATCCCCCACACAAAAGGTGGTGGCAAAAAAGTTCTTTTTGTACACACTGCGATGATGGCGATGATGATGCCTGCAATCTCCAACAGCAGCAGCAGCAACAACAATACTACCAAAAAAACCAACACAAATTCTTCCTCTCTGTCTCTTTCTCTCTCTCTCTCCACACCATACCTCTCCTATCTCCTCCTCTCTGTTATTCACACTCTTAACTTAAGCATGGTTAATATCTCTATCTGTTCCATCACATCGATCCCATGCAATTATGCTGAAAACCCATGAAAGCTAAGACCTTGAAAGAGCCATGGACAACAAGTGTGGGTGCTGGGCTGTCCTCAAACGCGGCGTTAGCGGTACCTGCAAGTCCTCTGCTTCCAAAGACTCTGTTAACACTATCCCTCGCACTAGTCTTGTTTATGATGCAGGTATGTATTCTTTAGCTTGTGTTTTCATTCTGCAACTTTCAGTATTTATGTGTTTTCTCAAAATCTTAGAATCTTATAGATTGATCTAATTATCTCATAAATGCGCCATTTGAATCTTCTTTTGGGTGTGTTCTGTCTTCAATTTCTCACAGACTTTTGATACTACGCGCTCTATCTGTCCATCTCTGTGAATTTTTCAAGCAATTCAAAACAGCTTCAATGTTTTGTTTTTTTTATAAAAAAAATCCGGGGGTGATTCTATACTCAGCTTTCCCCTGTTTTCTCAACAAAGTTTCAAAATTTTGTTGTTCAGAACTGTCTCTGCAGTTTTATTTGAATTGAGAAATCACGATGTAGTGGTAATTTATACTCCAGATCTCGAACTTGGTTTCTGCTGGTTTTTCTCCAAGATCTCTATCCTGAGCTTTATCCACCAAAATTTGCAATATTTTTGTTTTTGTTTTTTTTGTTTTAGTCAAACTCAGTGGCCACTGAAGACTATGAGGGTGATTTATACCTGGTTCCTTCTCATGGATGCATAAATTTTGTTCCTTGATTGATGGGAAACCGCAGTATTAATCCTTATAAATTTGACACGGTCTTCATGCCACTTATCTGATTAATTTCACAAACATCTGAAAATTTTGAGTTTCCTGTCCTTTAGTTAACTGATCTTTTAGCTCAATTTGGTTGCATAAGTTCAGTCATGCTGGAATGTTGGTTGAATTTTTCAATGTCTGTGAAAGTTGTATCTTGATGTTCTTTTTCAAAATGTCAATCAAAGCATTAGAAAGACTTGTGATTGAGGAATTGTTGTTAAGGCTCATTCCTTCATTGCAGCAACGGAGACCAGATATCTTAACGCTAGCAATAGGGACCTCCTGCCCCCTAATGAAGCCCAATTATCCTCTGATACTCCCAATCCACCACCATCAGATGAGAAGCCTACTCGCCAGTTGCTCCAATTTACTTTTCAGGAGCTCAAATCTGCAACCGGGAACTTCAGACCGGATAGCATTCTAGGCGAAGGCGGATTTGGATACGTCTTCAAAGGGTGGATAGAGGAAAATGGAACAGCACCAGCAAAACCTGGATCAGGGATTACAGTAGCAGTTAAAAGCTTAAAGCCAGATGGTCTACAAGGCCATAGAGAATGGGTGGTTAGTAGAATATCTGCCTTGGGTTAGTAGATTATTGCTGATAAAGGATTGTCCTTGAGATACTGAAATGTTGGAAGGTGACATGTGACAATTTCTTTGATGCAGGCCGAAGTTGACTTTCTGGGACAGCTCCACCACCCTAATCTTGTCAAGCTTATTGGATATTGCATTGAAGATGATCAAAGGCTGCTTGTTTATGAGTTTATGACCCGCGGGAGTCTTGAAAATCATCTTTTCAGAAGTGAGTGAAATGTTTTGTCTGTTCTTCCTTGTCATCTTTGTTAAATCTCTTGTAATGTGGTTCATTTTGGATTCTCCATCAAAACACTTTCTAGGCATAATTAGTTCCTAACTTTAGTCACAAAATTTTGTCTTGCCGGTAGTGTAATATCACAATGAATTTCAGTTTCCTGTTAGGTTTCCCCACTGAGTATCTGCCTTCCCCATCTTTAGTGCCTGTATTCTCTCTAATAATAACGATTTAATACTTTACACTATGATATGGATGCTGATTCTGATTGTTCAAAATTTTTGAAGGGACTATACCTCTGCCATGGTCCAATAGGATTAAGATTGCACTTGGTGCGGCAAAAGGATTGGCCTTTCTCCATAATGGTCCAGAACCAGTCATCTATAGAGATTTTAAGACATCCAACATTTTGCTTGATTCGGTATATAACTTAATACTGTTGATTAACCATGTTGATTGTTTTGCTTAAAGGATTCAACAAATTGGGTTTTCTCTATAGGAATACAATGCAAAGCTATCAGATTTTGGTTTGGCGAAAGCTGGGCCTCAGGGAGACAAAACACATGTTTCTACCAGGGTTGTTGGAACATATGGCTATGCTGCTCCAGAGTATGTGATGACAGGTAAGAAAGTCAAAGCAGATAGTTCAAAGTAATTTGAGCAGATAGTTCACATACAGTATAAGTCTTCTGTGAGAATTAGAAGTTCAGGAGACTAGCTGAAGATAGCATGTATGTTTAATGTTTACATTGGAAGAAAAACAAGTTGAACCTTATGAACAGAGCACTAGGAAAATTAAGAACATCAAAATGATCTTCAGCTATCTGAACTTCTTTTCTTAATTAATCTTACTGGCCCAATTGTGATTGGCCTTTTTGGATACACAACCTTATTAACCCAATGATCTTCATGTGAATTTCTTGAAAGCAATTTGAGATCTCACTAGTACAATTGTTGTTTCCTTCATTTTTCCAGGACACTTGACATCTAAAAGTGATGTTTACAGCTTCGGCGTAGTTTTACTTGAGATTTTAACAGGAAGAAGATCGATGGACAAGAAACGCCCTAGTGGAGAACAAAACCTTGTGGCCTGGGCTCGGCCACATTTAGCTGACAAGCGAAAGCTTTCCCTTCTAGTGGATCCACGCTTGGAATTGAATTACTCCATTAAAGGGGTACAGAAAGTCTCACAATTGGCTTACAACTGCCTTAGCAGGGACCCAAAATCCCGGCCTACAATGGATGAAGTAGTGAGGGTTCTTACTCCATTGCAAGATCTTAATGACCTGGCCATCTTATCTCATCACTCTCGTTTATCTCAACAAGGAAGGCGCAAGAAGAAACCTGATGGAGCTCACCAGCTCACCTACAGCCAATCTAAAAGTATCAGAGATTCTCCGTTGAATACTGGCAAGCAGCAACGTAGGTGATGGGCGGGTGGTCAACCCCTTTCCTTGACTGACCCAACAAAGGTCCTGCCTTTGCTAAATGGGTTGTGTGAGGACAGTTTTCTTGTGCTTGTATAACTTTGGGGTGTATGAGTTTTTTCAGAGCCAAAGGGACAATGGAAGAGGCTATGAAAGATGAATGATATGAGATCCTTTTTCTTTGAAGTACCCTTGCATTAGAGATCAGCTAACCCATCAATATTTGGGAACCAATATAATCCTCATTCGTCATGGTTTGCCTATGTTTCAGTTGAGATATATATATATTGATGATATCTTGTAATTAGATAAACCTCTCATTTCTCTAAGATTGTTATTTTCTGCAGCCAATGTCAGTCACTTTGAGTTTATATTTAAAGCTGCATGCACTTTCCTTTTACATCTTTCCAGTTCTGCAGATTTTACTGTTAATCACAAATACAAATGTATAAGTTAACATGCTCTCTAAATTTTGCTATTCAGAGTGTGAACCGAATAATTAAATTAATCAGTAATGAAAAACCTTTAGGTCATACCTAAAAGATAAGCTAGCTACCAGCATCATGTATCAGCATGTTTCCTGCAAAATATCACCACTTTCCAGAGTCCACAGATTCAGATGCAAAGGCGCATGTCTTTATTCTGCGCGCATAAATTTCTATGACGTCCTGCCCTACGTTTATTTAACCAAAAAATAAAATCGTATCTGCCTTTAACTTATTCCACGCACACATATACAATACAATACAAATGGGTACGCAGAAAGCGCATACAGTACGTGTACGTACTGAAGCATTCCTTTTGGTTACCAAAACTAATATGCCTGCCATCTGCAAAAGGAAAAAATGGTATGGTTCATCTTCAAATTTCTTATAAGGTTTTATTATCCCATCAACCGCAATCTACAAACTCTGGAGTTTCATGATGTTAATTTAATTTTTCATGAAAGATGGGGGCAGGACAGGATCGCATTCGAATCCAGCGCAAGTTGAGTTCTATATATTTTCCAACTCTTAATTAAATTTTTCTTTGAGTTGCAGTATTTTCATTCATGCGCGGGCATTAATCAATTTATCATGTATAAACAAGTAAAGAAAAGGAAGAAATGGCATAGAAATAGATGGACCAAACCAAACGTACATGTACATTTGATCTACGTCTA
Organism: Prunus kanzakura; assembly: GCA_020521455.1. NCBI lineage: Eukaryota > Viridiplantae > Streptophyta > Magnoliopsida > Rosales > Rosaceae > Prunus > Prunus kanzakura. The sequence continues at coordinate 15,103 of BPUM01000560.1, forward strand.
ATTAGCTAGTTATACACAAAAAAGAAAAATGTATCAAAGCAAAGCAGAATATTAGTCCAAGTTAATGACTTCTGCAGTGAGTCCAAACTCAGGGCTAACTATACAATTATGCAGAGTAAGACATTAATTTAGATATCCTCCTCTCATCAACATGTTTGATCGCCTTCCTACCCTTCTATAAGTCTTCAAATTAAATTTCCATGGCATCGTTGGTGCTTGAAACATTTATCGATTTCGATTTTGGTTACAATCGAACCGTGTTATTTCAACAATTTACAATTTTCCTGTGAATCTACTACACCTATAAACAACACAATCCTAATACTGCTTGGCAATTCATCACGTGTAATTTTTGTTCATCACAAGCTGTTCATAGGCAGGGCTGTCATATATCCTTTTCCTCCACAACCCTATTCGTCTCTTTTCCCGGCCCTCATACTTAATTGAAGCATGCCGCACAAAACATATCTGTACATTTAATCACAACAATACGATCATTAAGCCACTAAATAGAGATATATAAATTAAAATTAAGATGACAAAAAATAAAATAGATCTCAACCTGATCGCCATCCTTGATTCCAAAAAGTCGGATATATGCCTTATAATCGAGAAGCTTCTGGCCTTTATAACATAAGCAAAAATGACCCCACACATGTGACCTGTGATCAGAAATTTGAATTGTTAAATCAAAATATTTTATGAAGCTGTGCAACATGTAGCAAATCTAATTACTAATTTCAAAACATAAACCCAAATCCATGCACATCGTATACGTGCGTACCATGAAATCATTTCATCTATTGGTGACTGATTAAAAACATCCTTCACTGCCTCTTTAAGTTCGGCCACCGTCGCCGTCTTCAGAACTTCCACCTCTACATCCATTAAAAAGATTAATTACAATAAATAAATCATGAGCACGACTCAATCAAACATCTACATACAAACCTACCTAGAAAGCAATGAACATGAGATATATATATAACATATATATGTATTAGTTTACTTACCAAAGCTAGAGCCGTCCAATTTGATAACGAAGAGCTTAAGGGGCTGTTGGGGCAGCTTTTGGTAGGCATGATTCTTTCTAACGCTGCCGCTGAGCAACCGTCCAGGGGAAATTGATGCTGGAACACATAGGGTGCAGGCGGAGACGTTGGTAAACTCCGGTTCCCAAGTACCCACCTCCATTTCATACGAACACAAAATTATCCAACAAGAAATCTAAATTCCTCGGCCTGGGATGAGAAGTGAAGTACCCTATAAACGAAATGGATGGTTCTCCTCCGATGAATGCACTTGCAAGCTAGTTACAGGCTTTGATGGAGTTAGCTAAGAGAAATATGAGAAACCAAAGCTGTTTGTAACGCGTCTGAGTTGAATGAAGGCTTAGGATTTGAGGTCAATGCATATTTCAGAATATATAGGGAGGGTGGTAAATCCATCAATTTCTAAAGCCCCTGCATACTAGGCTATATTTTTGGGCCACAGAGTCTTAAAAAAAACCAATTCCAAGGGATTGGTTTAAAGGTCAAAGGTTTACCCTAAAAACTAACAATATGGGTGGGGGTGGTTGCATATGCCAAATTGATCATGGCTGGCCAAATTCTCTAATGAAAAATTAAAGCGGTTAGGTTACAGATCTAAGAAGCTGTGAGTAGCATCGGGTTACAAACAGAAACGTCAAAAACAGAACGAAGCTCAACTTATGAAAACCGACACCGACCAGAACTATAGCCTTCCACCGAATAATTTTTACATATTATTTGATGATTCAATAACTTTTCTGTTGTCTTTTTTTTTCCTTTGCTACCCGTGGACGACATGAAGTCCCACTTCTTCTCATTACGCTTATTTTGTCTTTAAAATACAGATAATATTTTTAATCTGTGAGTTGAGTTGGTCGTCTCGTCACACCTCTATAAGAGATGTAATCAAACATTAACCTAATTTATTGGACTTTTGATTTATATGTTAATGTGTTCAACCTGATCAACAATTCATCTATGAAAAGTAAAAGAGTTGACTTGTTTGACTGACTATAAATGGTCAAAGAATAGAAGTAAACAGAAAATGTACATGAAGGGAAAGGCATTAAAAGTTTCTCTCCATCGATCAGAAATTACATGAGAGAGAGAGAGAGAGAGAGAGAGAGAGAGAGGGAGGGAGATTGCATATCTGTGATCGATCTCTAGCTAGCTAGATCGAGAGGACTGCTTGGAATGAGAAATGAAGTATAGCATGCAGCATCTCTGCTGAGGATCACAAAGGAAGAAAAGAAGAAGTAATTAGTAGTGCACATATAAGAAACGTATATATCTTACATTAGAATTGACATTTACGTATAGCCACTAAACATATAATATAGTACACTAGTGAAATTAGTGGGATCAAAAGTTCGAATTAACCTATTGTGTTAATACAAAAAAAATTAAGAATAAAAGTGCACATTTGATCAGAAATTAACATTAAACTAAAACATATGCAATATCATCATGCAACAAGTCACTTAATTAAGAACATATATAGATGAGGTTAGAGAGAGGAAATCAATTGATCATGAAGAAGAGAGAAGAAGCAACAATTAGTTGAGAAAGTGATATTGGCGCGGCTCAATCTGAGATCAATTTACGGCAGCGGGCATGTGTAAATCTGTCTTCGGATTGAACCTCACCAACATCGCTTTCTCTTTTGCTTCCCCAACATGCATATCGATCCATCAAATGATCTTTCTTTCTTATAATTTTTTTATATATTAAAAAACAACAGCTAAGCAATAAAGCAGATGTTCTTTCATTTCACCGTGACCCCGAAAGCACGTCAAGATGTCAAAACATGTGGGCTAGCTAAGGAGTTTGTGGCGATCTTTTTGCCTTTTAAGCAGGGCTGCTGCCACTTACCTAAGAAAAGGGGCAAAAGTACTTGAATAAAGAATACCAAATATGGGCCCATGTCCCTCGAACCAAATTATAATCAATTAACTAATTAAAAAAGAACAATAGTGATCATCGGATAATATAGTTTTAAGGTAAAAATCCTTGTACAGAAATTAAATTAAGGTAGCTGCTAGGTTGGTGAAGTGGAAGGTCAAGGTATATAGTGGGTCTGTTGGATTTCAAAATATATATAACTTATAACCAAATGGCACCATCGATTCAAATGTATAGGTCCGCTATAGGAATTAAGTATATAATCAAGGTATAAACAAAAAATCAATAGTAATTGGAGTGGGATTTTAGAATCATGCATGATACAACCATTACATGCAGCAATAGAAAACAACCTAATATGCAGAGTTTCTACAAGGATTCAACCTAAGAGGTTCAGAAATAAAGAACTCATGGAAAGAGATATGAACGTATTGCACACAAGATGAGGGAAGGGAAAAACAAGTGATATTTGAGAGAGAGAGAGAGAGAGAAAGAGCTGAGAAATGGAGGAGTGAGGAGTGAGGAGGGAAGGGGTGGAGAGGCAGAGAATGTATACTGGTAGGTTTTGCCTCGGGATGGGAAGGGATGAAGAAGAAGAAGGTGAGTGGAATGATGTCAATGGGGAGCAACACTTACTTTAGGGTTTGTCATGCTTAGTTTGTACTCAAATAAATCAAACACCTTCCCCTGCGCATGCACCTGAAAATATTCTCCCACCAAAAAACCCAAACAACTCCTTTTGATTGTGCCTCTCTTTCTACAAATTTTATTAATATTTTAGCCCCCACTCTTTTCAATTTTGTATGCCATGCTTGCAATACGTGATTAATTAATTAACCTAAGAATAAGATGCTTGGCTTATATGTAATAATAATATTGTACGCCATGTATATAATAATATTAAATAAAACAAACCTTTTTTCTTTTTCTTTCTTTCCATACAAACCGATCGATGCCAAAATGTGGGTCGCCCTTGAATCTACATATATATATATATTTCAGCATCATCATCCTTATACTGAAATGGTGAACAGAAAGTAGGATGAAAAAGATAAGGTGTTTAGTGGGTTAAAGTAGCAGTATATAGACCTCCTCTTATTATGCAAACTGTGTCAAGCTAACCTAATTAGTGAATGTAACCAAAAAAGATGGGTCAAAAGAGAAGATGATGTGTGCAGCCAGTCTTCAGAGAGAGAGAGAGAGAGAGAGAGAGAGAGAGAGAGAAGGGGACTCTTGGGAACAGGAGTGCAGAATGTCAGCGAAGGGATTTTGTCTAAAAAGAAGAAGTTTTTGGAAGGGTAAAGAAGAAGTACGTACAAAGTTGCTATATCTTTCACACACACAACACAAATGCACACTTGGTTTAGAGAGAGAAAGAGAGAGACACACACGTACACAAAAACAAAGACACAAGCAGACAGAGTTTTGTTTAATTAGCATGCAAGCAATTACACACTTACACACACGCTTAGAGAGAGAGAGAGAGAGAGAGAGAGAGAGAGAGAGGCAGCCAAAAATAGGCGAAATAGGCAACAACCAGGAGCGGAGACACCGGCGCTAAAGAAGCCCTGCCTTGGGCCTCCACTGGGGGACACTTTCCTTGGTTTTGTTTACCTTTTCCCCCTTCACCTTCCCATACTTAATTATTTGCTTCTCTTTTTTTCAAGGGCCATCCATCCTTTGCCTTTCTCTTCTTCTCTTTGCAGATTTTGGGAAGTGCAAAAGAACCCTCCTCTCCTCCTCTCACCCCCCCCACCCTTTTATTTAATTAATTAAAACTCTCAAAATTATAACTAGTAAAAAGTCTCTCTCTCTCTCATTATTTGGGGCGATAACAAGTTCGCGTGCTACTACCCAAACAGATTCCCCCACGCCTTAAACCATTCCAAATGCTCATCTTTAATTTCTTTCCACACCAGATCCTAGGTCTCTCTCTCTCTCTCTCTCTCTCTCTCCATCTTTAGTCTAAACTAAGACTGAGACTGAGACTGAGAGAGAGGAGGTCAAAAGCAATTAATGAATTTCTACGCCTGCTCTCTCTTCTCTACTTTGCCTGCCTGCCTTTCCCTGGTTTCAGCTTATTTTCTCTCTTGTTTATTTGTTTGTGTCTTCTTTTTCAGCTTATGCGTATCATATCATATGCACAGTTGAAACAGCAATATTATTAATTTATTATTATTATTATAGGTGAAGGAAGAAATATGAATATCAAGGTCAGAAGTCAGCTGAATGCTGGTCTTACGGTCCTTTTGTTTTTGGGACTAGTCTTGATTAAAAGAAGTAGACAAAGAGACATCCATGGTCTACTCATAAGTGTGAGAGAGAGAGAGAGAGAGAGAGAGAGAGAGAGAGAGAGAGAGAGATTTCTTTCAGCCTAAGCGGGGGGCCAATGCCATGTTGCATTCGCCTTTTTATATTCATCTCGAAAGCAAACATACTTTCTTAACAGTTTTCTTTTTCTTTCTTCAAACAGAATATTTGAAATCACTTTACTTCTCTCTCTCTCTCTCTCTCTTTCTTTTTGTTGTTAATTTCTTGCCTCCCACACTACACGCCACTTCCTTTTCTTTTCTTTTCTTTTCTTTTTGCTTTGTGTATAGTTGTTTCAGCAGCTGGCCTGTTGCCTAGAAAGCTAGAACGAAATATGCTTTTGCAAATATCAGGGAGGGATATCATTTATGTTTCAATCATGCATGGCATTCATTTGGCCAAAGTCGCCACATGCAAGCGTAGCTCCTACGACCTCCAAACTATTTTACGGGTTACCCAACACGAAACGGGTCGATGGTGGGGACAAGGACAAAAGCTCATCACCTGAGGTTGAGTCGAGCCATCCCTGTCGAGCCATTCATTTGTTGCACGACCCGACCTATACCTCACTGATTAAAGCTCATTCACTAACGTTTGTACAAAATATGGTAACCACTAGGCTCTGCAAATTCTCAGAACCCCTCACAACTTTAAGAACAAGAGAGCCTTTTTCTCTGTTCAAAAGTGAGTAAAAGACTACAAGTTCCTGTCCGTCAAATAAATAAATAAAAATGATGTCTAAATTATTCCAATGAGACGTCAAATCTACTTAATTAGCAAATTGCTACTGGCTGGTTTTTTCCAATGACAATAAAAGTCTATACTTAGGGACCTTAATTAGGTGAAATCAGAACTTGTGCAAATATTTGATAAATTTTTAATCTTTTGAGAGTAGCTAATAAAGAAACTATATCTATTTTTTATTAAGAAACCTCCTCATGAGGATACAAATCAAATTTTGATGCAGGCAGCCATTCCCAGTCATTGGAGCACTTTACCTCCTCTATCAAGGAAAGACTTGGTGCAGCCATCCAGCCAGCCATGCTTGCTTCTTATTTCCCTCGGAGTTTACAATAAGCGTACAAACAGGACCCAAGAAAACCAAGAGATTGACCAGCAACATTCAACTTGAGGTAAAGCAGGGCAGTAGTTCACATGAAAAGTAAGCAAAATATTCACTGTCAGTAATGAGCATTGCTGGAATTACAGGCTAATGGGAGTTTATGCTTACCAAATCAAACGGGAGCCCACCAAACAGTAACCAGCCAAGTCCAATTGTAAAAAGATCCTAAAATAGCATGTACAGGATGAGCTGCGATTGATGAGAGACAATAGTAGCATGCATATGATAAAACTATCACAAAACTGGAAATTTGCCTATCCATTTGGTCAGTTCAAGGTAAACAACTAAATGCTGGTATCAAGTCCAGCAGTTTGGAGTAGCAAATTGAAAATTGAACAAGGTCTGCCACTTTAACCTAATGACTGTTCCGTAATAATTGAATACCACTTGAAAATTCTCACCATCTTGTGCTCTATGTTTGTCAAACTTCTGGGATAGTTTTGAAACAATTTGATGGATCATTGGGAAAACTGACAGGGTGTGGCTCACCCAGCCGGTATCGTTTGGGCCATCACCTCTAGGGGTTTTTTAATTGAACAAGAAATGATGTTGCAGAAATATTACATTGGTGAACTTTTGACCTAAAGGTGACAACCACATGGAAGCCACTTGACTTGACATTCTAAACTCAACAGCAATGCGCCATTTTCAAGAAAACACAACTATATGATATCAATATGACATGACCAACACTTGAATTGTCGGCATGGTCAGGGTGGCAAAAGCTCCGAACAGAGTTACACACCTTCAAATTACCACAAATTGTCTGCGTGAGAGCTGAATTGAGTGTAGTATTCCAAAATACGCAATAATTTATTGAAAAAGCCATAACACAGGAAAAAAGCATCACAGCCTGCAAAATATTCCAATTCAGAAAGTTCAACTCACGCATGTTAAAAATTCCAGTGATGGCAATGGCAGATATATGCAGTGCTCTCTAGTAAAGGAAAACAAAGTAATATAGATAAAAGGTAGTTTTCTGGAACCAGTCTAATATTTCTTTGAGAAAGGACTGTAGTTAACCATAAGCTAGTGACAGAGGAACTACAAGATGCGTCCGACCCAGATATTGATACAAAGTACTCAAAAGAGGATACCAAAAGGAGTGAGTTGATGGATAAGAAAAAATAGAAGTATAAGTTTTAAAGAAATCGGACACTCACAAATTTCTGTCACATATTATGAACTGGCTAACAAGGAGTTGTTGGAGAAGGTTGTAGGCTAATGAAATCAAAGTGGAATAACATATCGACATGTATTAATAAGAAAACTTTCCAAGTTCTGCAAGGACAAGGGTTGTATGGAACAGCTAGGGCCTAAAATACTGCTCTCTTTTTTATGAGAAACTAGAATTCCGTTTAATGTTTTTTGTGCTTAAGCACCGGACCAACCAGGAGACAGACATGTTGACTGGCTTGAGAATAAGTTAACAATACCAAGTAACAGAAACATGTCTGGCTCATTATGAACGAGAACATTAACAACCAGTTTGAATTTGAAGACGTAGAGGCAATGTAAAATCACCAACATAATTACCATACAGAAGAGAGAGAGAGAGAGTATATATATAGCAAACAGTGAAGAATCTGAAGAATATTGGTGGTTGTACTATCAGAATGACAATTCTTCTCATGAAAGGGAAGCACCTGAAACCCATGGGAGAATAAATGCGGGAAGTTTATCATCCTTCCTAGGTCACCACTGATTGAGGTCCAAACCAGCAAGATTGGTCCACATATTATTCCTACAACAATACAGAAAACAGATTTCTATAGAAAGTTAGTTTAACCAGAGTACATTTTTCATGGAAAAATGAACCTCAAGGTGAGCATATAAATTTCTGTTAGGACTTATCTCACCGTTGCACCACATTAGGCCAAAGGTACTAAGACCACTGGACTTACCTGCATGATTGAAACATATTATGTATTAATAATATTACCTAATACCCAAGTCTCGCATAAATAAATGAGGCAAAAGATGACAGAAGAGCGAAGATACTACCAATATGAGCTATAGAAGCAAGATATATTGCTGTACAGATGTTTGCAACAAAAACAACACCATAACTATAGGCATCAAATGACAAATCCCGAGCTCCGGCAACAACTGCACCAAGTATAATTATCCCGACACTGATGAAATCCTTGGATGCATTCCATTAAAGGTGTTAGCAACACAAACCTAGTCACAAAACTATTAAGGAAAAGTAAATGATTGCGTACCTGCCCACAACAGGATGTGAATGTTTCTGCCTTGTCAAAATATACTCAACAATCATTGTAAAAGCAACTGTAGTCCGTCTGAGGGTGGTGTACATGGGAACATTTATACCACGCACTGATGCCATTGTAACCAACTTTCACCATAAGAATTATAGATATCCATCATTAGAAGGAAACTCGTATATAATGTCTAGCCAAAAAATGTGAAAGATTATCCATACTATACCTACCATATAAAGCAAATAGGATATTGCAAGAGGAAGAGTGTGAACCAACGTCTTAAATGGTACCAGAGTTACTGGATTGTTTGTAGTGATCTGTGGTTCAGTTGTGAAAGAAATAATCTTCCAACATTTCATTGCGTACAGCAATGTACATGATGATAGCATCTGAAAAAAAAAAAAAATGGTACCATTCAATTAGCTAATGCGCTACCTGGAAAAGTCATATAAAAACCAACTTAATTAGCAAATGTGCTACCTGGAAAAGTGTGATGACATTTGCAGATGGGAAATTGTATGAAGACAGGGCTGCTTTGTTGAACATTATCAAGAGAACTGCAGAATGAATAGCTGCCTTCATGAACAATTATTGACCAATACATTGAAATTTGAAAGGTAGGTAACAGAAACTAGACACAAACAATTGCGACCAGTGCACTTCTGACATCACATACCACTGAGAGAGCAATGCTGAAAACCCCATTAAAGAAAAAAAAAGTATAAGCAGGTAAAAACAGAGCATTAACAGTTCTTCGTTTTCAATTATTTTTATCTTATCAACAGTCCTTTGTTTGTCTGAGTCCTACATATTTCAAAACCTTCCAGTCAAAAGTATATCTGCATAATTCAAAACCAACATCACCCACTACCAGTTACTACAATACCATCTCACCTGATCACAGGCATGCTCTAAACTTCAACAATGGCCTTGCAAAAGTTAAACTTACTTCTAATTCTTTGTCTAAGCTTACAACGACCAGAAAGTCTCCTCTGTCCCTTCACTGTCACTGACTCACTGCTCCATTATTTATGGAATTGACCACATCAATGCGTCCACCATAAGTTCCTTCTGCCTTCCAAGGCCCCCACCACATTATCTCTTCAAAGATCCTTTAGTCAGTAACTACATATATACGTCACTGTATACACTGCTATATAAACAAATAGAATGTATTTTTTATCCAAGGAAACAAAATACACCTCCTCACTCAGCCTAACAGTAATTATTATGTTAATCACATCAATAAGAAAAAGAAAAAAACCGAAATCTATTTAATTCCAAAACTCTTTTCTTTTCCTTTCTTTTCTGATCAACCAAACAGAGCAAACCATACAAGAAAAAGAAAAAGAACAAAAATGGCACACCGATCATACACGCATTCGTGCTGAAAAGAACAAAAAGAGACAAGGTAGAAGAAGCTGGCATGGGCAATGGAGAATATATAAGAGAAAGGAACCTGCGGAAGCCATGTAGGAAATGGCAGCATAAGCTCCTTTCCTGGTCATTTTAGGGCCTTTCTTAAGCCCCTCTTGGCTCTGCGAAGAGCTAGAGACTGGTAATTTCTGGTTGCTTTCCGCGTCCATGGCCAACCAAACACGCCCTTTCTTTCTCACAGTCACAGACTCGCAGACTCGCAGACTCTCACACTGTTAAAACTTTTGATACTGAAAAGGAAGCTTTTGAGCAGCTTTTTTGACGCAGTGGGCAGTGAGAGAGTAAACAACTATATATAGAGCCTAGAGAGAGAGGAGAGAGGGGAGGGAATATTTGAGGAAGGAATGATGATTCTTCGGCTTAAAAATATTTATAGAAATTTTTTATACTAACAAATAAAAATAAAAATAATAGCTTTACCACTAAAAATTAGGGAGTAATCATACCTTAATCTATACCATGGTCATATTTGGTGATTAGGATTGAATTGGATTATAACTTATATAAAGTATTATAGGATTGCATTGGATTATAAGGTATAATTGAATTGCATTGGATTATAAAGTATAATTAGATTGCATTCGATTATATTGAATTGAAAATAATAACACTAATCTAATAATGTATTTGATACTAAAGGGATCCAATCGATGTTGTTTTTAGACCATCAAACTGGGATTACCAACTACATAATCCAACTTGCCCATATTCAAAAGAGAACTTTCTTTTTCAACCCAATAGATTAAAAAGACAGTTATATCCATCTAATATGCAATACAAGTTGAGTTAAACAATAAGGGTGACATAGTAATTTACCATAAATTTTTAATCTCGACCTTCTCTCCACTCCTTTCTGTTTATCAGCACATCCGTGCAACATAGGCCACATGCATAGCATGTATGATGGTTAGATGTACATGCATAATGATGTTGAGTTGTTTCTTTTATAATAAATTTCATTTTAACCATAGGAGGTTATTGCTTGAGTGAATATTTATTTATTGTCTATTTGTATCTAAACAATATAAATAATATACTTAAACACGTTAACGGGTCTAGCACATTGCAATTTCTTTTTTTAAAAACAATACTGGAATTGCAAACTTATCTGCTTTCTTCTAATTTATTGAAATCAAAATTAAAATGTTCCATATAAGCTAATGTGATGCCGTGTTTTATTCACAAAGGGCTATCCTCCATCCATACATGAAATTCAGAAGACTCAAGCGCATGCTTTTTTTTTATATAAAAAAGTGATATTTGATTATAGTCACAATGGATAAACCACGGCATCACATAAGAGAGTATTAAAAGAATTAAAAAGGCTTCTTGCTTCATCTACTTCCCCAAAATAGGAGCAAAAAGCTCCGTTGCTTTGGGAGAAAACATTTCGTGTAAACCTTTTGAAGCAGCTAAAAGTAAATCACGATTACCATCTCGAATGACTACCCACAAGCCCTTAACACCAAGCTGTAAGTTAATTACACCATCAACATATAATGTGAATTTTATTTTATTTTTTAATACGATATAGTCTAAACTCTAAACTAGGGTCTAGCAAAATCTATTGAATACATAACGTGAATTTTTATTTTTATTTTAATACACGCGAATTTTAATATTAACCAACTTGCAAAACCTATAGATAAAGAAAGCATTTAATTTCCGTCACACAATGCAAATCAAGCGACCTTTCCAAAAGGTAACTTAAACCGACGGCAGAAATCCTATCGGATGCATACAACAATTTCACACCTGATAAAGGCCCAAGCTATCCCCAAAGAAGGAGACCCCATTACGCGGACGCGCCATACCGCTTACGTGTACACACCTCGCCATAAGAATTCTCCACGGTGACCCCACTTCCTTGGTCACTAAGGAAAAAAACACCATATCCTCTCTGTCTCTTTTCTCTCTCTCCTTCTATCTTTCTGCAAATCGTAAGCGATGCAAGAACCAGAGCTTCACGATCTCTCCGACGACGCCGATTACGCTGCGTCACAGCAACACGTAAGCATTTCTGCGGAAACGCAAACTTTAATTTCATCATTTGGGAGTTCTTTACGATATTTAATTAGGATTTATTTGGTTTAGGGCTCGGCGAGCATGATGCGAAGCAATAGTGGGAAACACAGCTCGTCGAGCGAGCACGATGGCGCCGAGGTGATTTACTTGAAAGATAATGTTACCATCCACCCAACTCAGTTTGCCTCGGAGAGGATTAGTGGAAGATTAAAGCTGATCAAGCAAGGCTCTTCTCTATTCATGGTAATATTAATTAATTAATTAATCAATTAAATTAATCTTGATCGTTTGATTACTAGTGTATTTGTTAATATTTTAAAGAATTATTAACGTGTTTGGTTCGCTGTAATTTGTAGACATGGATTCCATACAAAGGGCAAAACTCGAATGCTAGGCTGACTGAGAGAGGTTCTGAAGCTAATTTTTAGAGTTTAGAATTTTAATTTTAGTTAATTTATTAATGTTTTTGTTTCTTTTTCCTTTTTCTTGACTCGTGGTTTGTGCTTGTGGTGGTGTAGATAGGAATCTTTATACCATAAGAGCAGTGCCATTAACTGAGGTTCGGTCCATTCGTCGCCACACTCCGGCGCTTGGATGGCAGTACATTATTGTCGTTTTGTCTACAGGTAAAACAACCTGCACATGATTTTTAAGGCCTAATTGTATATGGTGTTGGCTACTGTTTGTTTGGTTGCTTTAGTAGACACTCTTGCTCGTGCAATAAGTAATTGGAATTATCTCTTCAGGAGCCTGTGTACATGATAATACTTACTATTTAGAGGGTAAGCCACAACGGTCGCCTAGTTGGTGTGCCCAATGTTCCCAATGTGGTGTGATCCCAATCCGTATGACCAATGTGGAAGTAGATATATTAAGTAGAGAAGTCAAATCATATTATGTTACAAGACTCCAAGTACATTTTATAATATCAGAATTTTTTCAAAGCCCAACGCTTATTTCAGATATTTCAATCTAAAAGGAAAAACTAAAGAATTTTAGCTATTCTCTTACTGTGTAAGAACAATTTGCGCATACAATTCAAGAAATCAACTAGATATGCTAACAAATCTTGTACATGGTCTAAGCTTAAAGGAAAGAGAAGGCATGGAATGTGTATCATCTTGGTTTTTTCTTTTATTGCAAATTAGTTTTAGCTTCACTGTATCTCATCACGTTTTTCTAAATATAGCATCAATTTACTATTTCTGCAGCTAGGTACCTATGTTCTGTTGGTTGGTTTATTTAGGCTTATATCTAAAGCTGTATACTCTTGTATGATGTTTTGTTTATATTTGTATATGTGGTCTGAAAGGAAGTATTTTTCAGGACTCGCGTTTCCTCCTCTGTACTTCTACAATGGAGGAGTCAAAGAATTTCTTGCTACAATAAAGCAGCATGTTTTTATTGTGAGGTTGGTTATTGTAAATAGACATTATATTTATCTGTTCTGATCTTGGTTTCTCCATCGCAAGTTAAAAATAGATAGAAGTCCATATATTGGAACTTGGAATTAAATTTTTATCCAAAAGGAAAGGTTTATGTGGAACTTCAATTCAGAATGAAGTAATCTTTATGCTTATGCAAGCGTGTGTTGTGTGCGCATAAGATCGGCATATCTTTGTGCTTAGTTTGTAGTACTGGTGTGCCATTTTGCACATAAGTGGTGTTCCAACTGTAGGTTTATTCCACCATAGTTCGAATTTTTATTCTGTTTAACATTTCCAGGTCAGCTGATGATGCAAATGTATTTCTGGTGAATGATTTTCAAAATCCTCTCCAGGTATGCATTGTTTGAGCTAATGAAACCTCTCCTTCAAGATGAATGTCATTTTATATTACTTCATACTTCGTACCAACAATTTTTTTTCTGCATGCCCTTAGCACACAACAATTATTATAAGGCAGTCATTTTTCGTTAGTTGATAGATACATAATATTTTTGTGCAGCAAAATTGTCCTGCATCACAATGGAACATCTATTTCCCTCTCTGTGGAGGAATAATGATCCGACTTATATTAAAAATGATGAAGCGTAATAAGAGAATTTCTTAAATGCATATCATGCTTTCATTAAACATTAACCGGCTTGCCCACTCCCTAGTCTCTCCTATCATCCATTTCCAGTAACACTGTTTTGTTGACATAATAACATGATGTTCTTCATATGTTTTATGGCTTAACCTCGTAATAATGTGAAGTCTGACCAAACTGAAAGGTGGAATTGTTCTGCTCTTTGTGTCTTGTCAACTATGGTCTTCTTGATGATACTGCCAAGCTGGAAACTGCAATGTTTTCTTATGATTTATTGGTTTTTTCAGAGAACTCTATCATCTTTGGAGTTGCCTAGGGCTCTTTCTGTTGCAAGTGGACAATCTACGTCCGTCTCAGTTGGCGAGACCTCTTCAGATGAAAACCAGGAGAGAACTAGTGGGGATGTTTATGAAGGAAGTATAAGCAGTTCTCAATACAATGAGAGGCAAAGACAAAGGGTTCATGATCCTGCACGAGATCTTTCAATTCAAGTGTTGGAGAAGTTCTCTCTTGTGACCAAATTTGCTCGGGAAACAACTTCACAACTCTTCCGTGATAATCATAGTAATGGATATGGTGCTATAGAAAGGAGAAGTAATAACCAGTCCCCCATTGATTATCCTCAGAAGGCATCTAATGATTCAAACAAAGTCCCTGATAAAAGTCCTGTTCCCCCAGATTCACTGGAGGTAATTCTTCTATTCTATCAAGTTAATTAATGCAATTTGGGAAAAATTGTTGCAATCAATGTGTTGTCAAGTCGTAAATGGACTCGATGAATTTTTTCTGGCTTGGTGTTCAATAGAAGTTCACAGTTAAAATGGGGTTTTAAGATGTAATTAAAGTTTAGTCTAGCATACAATGTCCTTCTAATTATCATGCCCAGTGTAATCACTATCTTTTTTCAACTCGGCAGTTTGATAAAGTATCACTGGTATGGGGAAAACCACGGCAGGCACCCTTGGGCTCTGATGAGGTAATGGATTTTCTTTTAGAAGATAAGTTCTGTGCTAACTTTATGATACTATATCTATTAGCCATACATCTCTGGGAGGTATGATGTGAGTTAGTTTCCTGAAATTGATTGCAAGTCTTGCAGATTTATGATGTTCCTGCATAAATTTACTAGAGTTGGTTTCACTAGTAATATATGTGATGTGTTCTACTTTTTGGAATTCCATGATGTGCTGCATATTGTATTTTTAAAAGTCTATTGATGCCACATTGACAATTTTAACCTGGGTATCAGGTTCCCATTACGTATGAGATTTGGTTTGAATGAACCTTAAAGCCAGACCTGAACCAATTGGAGGTTGGGATCACGTTTTCAGATTAGAACCAATGCAGTATCCATCAAAATTGAATAAACCAGGCCCATGTGAAATTGGTTGTTTCCATTTTTGCAGATTTCCTTGTGCAACTTTTGTTGTGAATATCTACAATGTCCCATTGATTCCATGCCTTTGGGCTATTTAATATTATCATATTGCTTTGTGTAAGTTTCACTTATTTTTGCAGTGGAAAACCTTCTTGGATTATGAAGGGAGGATCATGGACTCTGAAGCTTTACGAAAGAGAATATTTTATGGGGGAGTTGAGCATGAATTACGGAAAGAGGTTCGTATACTGTTGTATGTTGGGTATTATGAGCTAAGTGATTTTTTTTAATATGCATTTTCTTATTAGTATTCTTAATTATGATGTAGGTCTGGCCGTTCTTGTTGGGATACCATGCATATGATTCAACAGAGGCTGAGAGGGAATACCTTAGGGCTGTTAAGAAGTCAGAGTTTGAGACCATAAAGAGGCAATGGCAGGTATGTAATAGCATTATTGTAATTTTATCCACTGACGCACACACTCTGTCTCTCTCTCTCCCTCTCTCACACGCAAACATCACAACTTTCATGAGTAGCTTGATTAGGTGGCGTAACATATTTATTTGTATTTTCCTCTGCAGAGTATCTCTCCAGAGCAGGCCAAACGATTTACAAAATTCAGGGAGAGAAAAGGCCTGATTGAGAAAGATGTGGTATCATGAAACTTGCAGAATTTAATTTGATCTTTCATATTCACTTATGAATTAACAATACAGTTTTTAAGTCAAACTGTTAACTGTGTTCTAATTTTCTTAAGGTAAGGACTGACAGATCTCTCTCCTTCTATGACGGTGACGATAATCCAAATGTGAACCTGTTACGTGATATACTGTTGACATACTCATTTTACAACTTTGATCTTGGTTACTGTCAGGTGATTACTTCTTGTGCCCAGTGGATTCTTGCTGCAGTTGGCTGCATAGAATTTCTTTACATTTATGCAAAACACAATAAGCTGAAGTAAAATACCATTGTACAATGTTATCATCAAAATGTGGTTTGGATAGTTCATGATATATTGTGTTGATCATCTTCCTGTCCCTTGTGGTCATGTTTTAAATAATGAACTCCTAATTTTTAGTTGTCGTAATATGTTACTTCATAGCCCAGTTCAATCAGAGCTGCTGTGTTCCTTGTATTCATTATATATATCTTTCTTTTGTCTTGCAGGGCATGAGTGATCTTCTGTCCCCAATATTGTTTGTAATGGAGGATGAGTCAGACACATTTTGGTGTTTTGTTTCACTGATGGAGCGTCTTGGGCCCAATTTTAACCGGGACCAAAATGGCATGCACTCTCAACTTTTTGCAATAACTAAGGTCTCTCTCTCTCTCTCTCTCTCTCTCTCTCTCTCTCTCTCGTGTACATGCCATCATGTTATGTGATGGAAACATTGGATAGCACAACAAGTAATCTGCATGAATTGTGTAGCAAAACTTTGATGCCAGTTATTAGACGTGAAGATTTGGTGGCTTGGTCATCTATTTACCTCACATTTGTTTTGGCAGGCAGCAATAGTAGTTCTGTGTTCTTAATTAATTCTAAATCATTGTTGTTGCAGTTGGTGGAGTTGTTAGATATTCCGCTGCACAATCACTTTACACAACATGACTGCTTGAATTACTTCTTTTGTTTCCGCTGGGTTCTAATACAATTTAAAAGGTTTGTTTCCTTGATCTACTAGTTGATTATTTAGTGTTCCGCATTCTGTTTAATCAATGTACATATGTGTATGTATATGCTTGGGGGGGTCACTGTATAGTTGATTAGTACCACACAGTGTTACTGTATTTTAGTTTTGCTCCCTGTTTCCTAATAGAATTTCATCACATATCTTTAGGGAGTTTGAATTCGACAAAACAATGCGGTTGTGGGAGGTATTGTGGGCACATTATCCGTCTGAGCACCTGCACCTGTATGTGTGTGTTGCGATATTGAAGCGACACCGTAGTAAGATAATCGGGGAGCAGATGGACTTTGACACTCTATTGAAGTTCATTAATGAGCTGAGTGGTCATATAGATCTTGATGCAGTTGTGAGGGATGCGGAGGCTCTGTGTATATGTGCTGGTGAGAATGGTGCTGCTTGCATTCCACCTGGAACTCCACCCTCATTGCCTGTTGATGATGATGGTTTATTATTGTATCCTCAACAGGAACTAGACGACGTATTGTAAATGAATGTATTCCCAATTCCCATTCCCCCATTCCCATTCCAGTGAGGAAAGGATTGGATTTATCAACTTTAAACTTGGACATAGAAATCAAACTATTGCTTTGGACAATTAGCTTATTTTTCGTATTTGTCGGTTTACCTGCATCAGTGATTTTTACAATATATCATGTCAATTCTTATGATACAATCATCAATTGGCCAAATTTTTATTATTTATTTTTAATTTAGTACCGGATTTACTTGTGATTTGTTGTGAGTATTACTATTGAGTCAAGTCAACTGTGAAGTTTTGTACCATACGACTACGGGTCGAGTTGAAAAGTTGATTCATTAGTTGAGAGAAATCAAAGCTCGAAGGCCTCGAACTCTTTTTAAATTTCATCCATGTGATGTGCGGGTAATTCAATTCTACCGAGCCTGCCTGCCTGGCGTGCATGTTGGGTGTATGATATCTTCAGAAATTATAAAAAATAGGGGACTTTACTTGCCAAAAGAGAAATAAGGGACTGACTGTTCTGTTTGATTCAGATTTTGTGCGAAGATCTGCCTCGTTAATATATTGTTTGCATTTTATAAATTTTTTAAATTTTAAAAATTAAAAAAATAAAAAAAAAGTTAGAGAAAGAAAGAGGGATCGATTATGAGTCGTACGTGAGAGTGCATCCTGTGAAAAACAAGCACTAGATACTTAAGCTAGCTTGATATATATATAACTAACGTTTAACTAATAATTATAAATAACAGCTTCTACTCCCAAGTATACAAGTGCTCTTATTTAATTAAATTTTGATGAGGAGATAAGGAGGTGAGGAGATGAGGAGATGAGGTGATGAGGAGGGTCGGGCAGCTTCAACTAATATATCACCAACCTAGATGATGATCAGCATACGCTAATGGCGAAACTGATTCCATGTCAGCCGCAGTAGCAGCAGCAGACGATCCAAATGCTTCAAAGAAAAGAAAAGAATCCAAATAGGAGGAAGAGGAGGCGGCGTCGGCGGCAATGAAAGGCTCATCGTGATCAAACAGAAATGTTGCGTTCAAGTTTGTAGGCAGGTACTGCAGGCAGTCGTGGTGCGATGTGAATATTGGAGATTCTACCATGTCATTAATGTCATAGTAGTAACAGCTGGCACTAGAAGTAAGGTTTGATCCGTTTGGTTCCTGGCGATGATGATGATCATGATCAAAGTCAGTGGCGTCTTTCTTTTGAATTTGATCATGATCATCATCAGCACGATCAGTACAAGTGGTGGTGCTGCTGCTGATTTTGTTCTTTTTCTTCTTATTAGTGACTATCTTGTTCAAATGGCTACTTTTTCTTTTGGGTGCAGCTGGGCAGCTCATCTTGTTCAAATGGGTATTCCAGTAGTTCTTCACTTCATTATCCGTTCGACCAGGAAGCCTCCCAGCAATCAGTGACCATCTACAAATATATATATATATAGGTAATTAAGTACGTAGGTTAATTAATTGTTGTGATGATGATTAAAGATTAGAGCGATTAAAGATTAAATGTTATGTAACTGACCGATTGCCAAGAAGCTTATGCATTCGGATAATGAGGTCTTGCTCCTCTTGGGACATGTGTCCACGTTTTATGTTGGGTCTCAGGTAATTCTTCCATCTCAGCCTACAGCTCTTTCCACTCCTCATCAGACCTGCATGCATATCATATATTTTATATATGCATGTGTTTAATTGTTTGTGTTCGTATGACAATGCGAAATGAATTGATTGGCAAGTAAGTAAGTAAGAGCAAGTACCTGATCGCTGGGACACAGTGGCCCAATTGCCTTCACCATGAGTTTCCACGTATTTTTTGAGAATCAAGTCCTCCTCTGGCGTCCACAAGTTCTTTTTGGGCGCCTGTGCATTTGCATTTGCTGCAGCTGGTTTCCATGTCACTACTGGTGATGATGATCTTTTCTTGTCCATGACCTCGCTACCTACCTACCTCTATATGAAATAATAAATTTGTAAGTTAAAGAATGAAGACGTGAATGGGGTCTTTATATAAACGAAAGGTAGGAGGATCTACAGCATGCTGTGCATGGGGGCCCTTATTTTATTTTATTCATTGATCAATATATTCCTAGCTACTTTAGCTTTTTTCTTGAATCTTGAGTCTTGACAACCCCACGACTCTCCTGTCAAAGCAAATCTGCTTCCCACTACGGCTACTTCAAATTTTGCCAAATAATTATTCAGATTCGAGAGAGAGAGAGAGAGATTCATAAAATTCAAACACGTATTCACTTAATGCGTATCACTGTTCTACGACTTGTTGTACTTGCATGCAGAAGATGATATATTGTATATACACTCACTCCCTAACAACTTATCACATTCATCAGATCAGATGCACGTACGGGTGTGATCCTCGATCACCACTTTATCAATATCTTTACGCTTTGCCCATGTGGGTTTGCTTTGATTAATTACCCTTTCCCTTTTGCATGTCTAATCATTAATTTTGGGACTGAATCTAATTAAGCATTGAAATATATAATATGCAGAGGAGAGGACTGTGTTTGTCTCCACTGTAATCATGAAAATAAAGAGTTTGGAATCTTTCATTATCACTTCAATTAATTTTAAAAGAAAACAATGCTATGCTATGCTCAGTGCTCACACATGAAAAGAAAATATAAATTCTTATAAACTCAATGCCAGGCTTGCAGCCCCTAGTGAACAAGTGGGACATAATTAGTATGAAGTTCTATGAAGTGATAAGAAAGGCCCCACTCTATCTCTACGAAGGAGGAGGAGAAGGGACATCTTTAAACGAGTGCCAACTTTTGCGTGAAAAATGTGGTGTCGATCTTTGTTTTTTTCTTTTCTGATTTGCTTGCTGGTATGTGCTAATAATGCAGCTAGAATTGGAAGGGGAGTAAGTGGAGGGGGGCCATGAAAGCAGAGGCAGAATGACATGACCATTAGTCTCTCAGAAAGCACATGCTCTCAACTCAACTCAACTCTTCCCTTATTATTATTTGCTTTCCAGGCTAGCTAGCTATATTTGTAATTATTTCTCCTTTTTCACTTCCCTGCATTCAGTACTATTTCATTGTATTTTTGGTAACAATCATGTTGCTCATCATCATTATTTAGGATGACTGGGAGCTAGCAGGGTTTCTGGCTTCAGATTTCCAAAAGCTGTTTAATGTTTTTACGACATTGGTGAAATTTTTTTTTTTATAAAAAAAATTGCATATTTGAATGTAATTTGTCTCGCGTATGCATGTTTCTTTTCCTTTCATTTCTTGGTTTTAGAAACTAAAGGGTGTTTGGGAACACTTATTTTGCTCCCTCTCTCAGCTGCAATACCTGTTATTAAACTAGCAGGATATACATATAGGAAAATCTCAGAGTTCAAAATTGAAATTGAATCAGAGGAAAACAGATAATAAGTTGATCGTGTTCCTAGACATTGCTAATAATATATATAGATATAGACTATAGTCAGGCAGTACATGTACAGCACAATTATATAAGTACTTAAAGCGCAGTTCGATGGGAGTTTGGTCCTACAACATTCTGAAAGGGCTGCATTATATTCTCTCTGACACCATTTTTTTTCGGCTTTCCCATTCATTATCAGCTTGTAAAGTTCTCCACCATTTCTTGTCTTTTAGTATATAGAAAATGACAAGTTTGTGTGGACTACAATCCATAGTTTGGGTTAAATCTTCAAAATTTGGTGGATTTCCTTTATGGAGGGCCAAAGCTGCTATCAAAATCTTTGTCTCTCTCTCTCTCTCTCTCTCAAAAGAATGGAATGCATATTTTCATTTGTCGTAGAAATTAAGCTGAAAAGCTATATACATTAGGTTAAATAATCATAATTAGCAATCATTTTTCTTTATGATTTATGCAATGCGAATGCTAACTTCAAGTTCAACGACCCCCCGTAAGCCGTTCCGCACAGCACAGATTGCTAACAATTAATGTAAAGATCATGAGTAGACTTTTAGATTTATAAAACCCTGAAAAGAGTTGCACGATTTCAAGTTTTTGTTGATGCAAGCGAAGCCAGGCCAGCCATGCACAGATTTCGAAGTCACTTTTAAGCTGGCATTATACATATGCATGTTGGGGTTTTAGCTAGATTACGATTCCTTTGAGTTGAGAACATCCACTCTACTCCACCCATTATTTGCACAATGATTTTCTCCTTTTTCTCTTTTTCTCTTTACTTTCCTGGACAAATCAATTCACGCATAAATGTGATTTTTACCACTGCAAAGCCAAAGCAAAGCTCTCCAATACGAATATTCTGTTCTACCATCAAAATCCAAAACCCCACCTCCTCTTGGAGAGAGACTTTAATGTGACAAGAATAGCACTCTTTCTATCTCCTGCGAATAGCGTAACGACACAAAGTGTTAATTTTTTCACGTGTCGTTGTATTATTGGTCAAAAATAGCTAAACAATAATATCACAGTTACAACAAAGTTTTTCTTCTCTCCCGGGCCCTGGTTGCCCTGCAAAATGAGTTTTTTTGGCCAATCAACAGCCAAAGTTTCCTCTTACAGCTATTTACCTCATTACATGACGTTCAAAAAAAAGTGCAACTTTTTGGTCACATATCCCCTATATGCAATGGAGTATCTTTCTTGGATTGAATGGATTCTTTCTTTTCAGAATGAGAATCGTGCTTGATTAATTAAAGCCCTACGTACCAATGAAAGAAGGGCTGAAATTCTTGACTTGACTTCATGCCATTAGTGGTACCGCTTTGTCTCCTAATAATTCATGGTAATTTAGTCCCTACCCCAACCACCCAAACAACGTTTTTCTTTGGCTAATCAATGAATTCATTTTCTTCAACGGAAAACAAGCTGTAAAAGCAGCAATTCAAGCGTCATTAGAGTATAGCTAAGTTAGTTGAGCTCTTTCACCTCCATTTATGTAGGCTTGAGGCAGGAACGGACCTATGCTATGTACAACCTGGGCTATAGCTGAGGTTAGTTTTTTCTTTTCTTATAGTTAGTGTTAATGTTTAAGCATATATAATGAAAAGTTGTTGGCATTGTTAGTGTAAAATATGCCTTTTAAACAAATAAAATAAAAATGATATGTTCTCAAATTAAATTTATATATATTTATGATCAATTCCATAAGCCTCCCTTAAGGATTTAGCCGAGTCTAAAATCTAACAGTCCAGTAAGGTAAATCTAGCCCACCCCATTTTAAAATGTTGGATCCGTCCCTGGATCGAGGCATCTAATGAATATTTGTTTAAATCCCCACCCCTAATCCTTTGTACTTTTAGAAAGAAAAAAAAATAGGTTGAGCTGCTTTCAGTATAATATACGAGTGAAAGGGTTTGCCAATGAAAGCTTACACAACGTTGGGCTATGATTGTTTCGTACAATTAAGTGGACCCAAAAAAACAATTAGGGTAGCAAAATTTTATAGTGAGGGTGCCATATATGAATCCTTCATATTAGTCATATGATCATTTCATTAAACTTAAGTGAAGTTACTAATCATGAGGCCAATATGAAGGTCCACATTTATGGTACATATATGACACTTTCACCATAGGACGACTCATTATTCTAAAGCAAGCAAGCATGGTTGTGGGTTGTACAAGCCCAATGGATATTTATGTGTTCTCCTCTCTCGTATCATGCGATTTTGGGCTTAAAGGTTGAAATTTCGTCAAATTTGAATCCATTCCATTAAATGGGCCTATTGGGTACTTTTGAAAACAATCCAAAAATTGGACTAGAAAATTACTGCAACCTTTTCAGAGTTGTTCTTTCTTTTTTTTTGGGGTGTAAAAGTAAAAGCGAGTCTCCTAACATTAACATACATTGTTTTCAGATAACGGTGAAATGGCTGCTGGACAAAATCTGATCTTGGGTTCCATACCATTAACAAGCATTTAGCATGTGGAAAATTAATGTTGATGTAGAATTAATTATGTTCCATTAATTCCTATAATATTTGTAGACTCATGACTAAAGCAAGCTGAGTGAGTGAGGGTACGTACGTAGGGACTAAAAAGGTTCCATAAATAATATGTTGATGCCCCTTGTTTTACTGTTTGCCCCGTCAGAGTCAGACAGTCACAGCAGCAATCAAGAGAGTCAAGAGGAAGAGGGCTCCTCCAGTTTCAAATTTCAATGGTGTTGAATGAAATTAGGGTAATGAATGATGCTGACAGACAGACACTATATGACCAGTGGTTTGGCCGTCCACCTACTTAATTTTTGGTTTCTATCTCCCACCCGACAAACACAAGACATATTACTTTTAAGCAAGGAAACCATTTTATTTTCAAGGAAATCGAGTAAGAAAGCTTAAGGAAGCTGCCCAGGTCTCACTATTTTTGGCTTTACTTTCTACCTAAAAGTGATTATTAAAAGTGATTAGTAAAAGTGAGGGAGGGGAAGGGAAGGGAAGGGAAGCGTGTGGTTTGGGAGGCTATCAGATATCAGTAATATTGCTCATATCTAAACCGACAATGAGGACTCAAAGTCGTAGTAGCAGCAACCAACCAACCATCCACCCAATTCCCAGTTCCCAATTCCAAACAGAGAAAATGCTTTCTGAAGCAGCTGCCTGCAGCAAAATCAAAAGCACTAAGTCAAGTGGACCCTTCCTTGTGCTCAAGTTTAATAATCAACTTAATGACTTGATAAACCATATTTACTACCACCGACGTCTGCTCTTTTTCTTGACGACAAACAAATCATGTCCATTTCCTTTCGGCTTTTGCCATCATTTCGCAGTTTTAATTCGACATGAATGAAACGTAATTAAACAGTTAAAAGTGCAAGTCCAATCAACCAAGACCATCATATCCAGGAATATATATGCTTGATTTTATTTGGATTTACTCCTAAAAAGTTGCGATTTGTTTATTTTTTTTTATAAGCAAAAGCAAGTCCTCATTTTCATCATATTTGAGTTTGACTAAATAATATCATCTGCAATCGGTTTGTAATTCAAGTCCTGCGTGTGAATTGAACAAGCCTGTTCCATTTCATCACCCAACTTCATACGTGTATTGCAATCAAAATCTAAACAATAAAGAAAGAGATATATTGGGAGGGAAGATTCATGGCCAAAAGGGTGAGAGAGAATCAAAATCTCACATTGTTTGTCACACGCTTGCTTATCTTTGATGGGAAACTTTGGTCCCGCAACGGCAACACCACAATACAAAGTCATCATAATACAAGCAAAATATATACTTTGTCCCTTTGTCCCCACACTCACTCTCTCTCTCTAGTCTCTACTATATTATATTATTATAATATATATATATATATATATATATATATATATATATATATATATATATATGCTTTCCAAATTCCATTTCTATAGTCATTTCATTAATCGAAACATTCAAATTTGTGAGATGATGCAAGAACATCAACGTCCACCTCATACGCGTGAAATATGTCGAAGGAGGACAGGATTTGAGATTTATTCCAGTAGAGAGAGGGGACCTCTTAGAGGGACAAAGTCCGAATGTTCTCCTTCACTAGCTTAGCCCCTCCTAGCTAGGGGACCTCTCCACCGAAAAAAAATAAAAATATCACCACCATGGCCGCCACTCAATCTTTTACAGCTTTAGTGGAGGATATTTCTGTTCCACTCTTCACCGTTGAAACATTAAAAACGAGTCCAATTGACTGCGAGCTTTTACAGTTCGGGGGTTCAATTCAGCTGTCAATGTTGATGAGTTCATTAATCGGACGGTTATTAAGAACTTTCAACACATATATAACCTCACTGCAATTGACTTGATTCAATCAGTCACAGTCTTAACCTAGTGAATTGGACCATTGGACACGTGGGTTTGAACCAGCATTATGTATCTAGGGTTTCGTTGGAATCTGGATGCATGCATCATGCATGGGACTAATTAATAAATCTGCGATCAGGCAGGCAGCTAAGTTGAAAATGTAGTGCTTTGTTGGAATGTGGGGTGGAACCCTCACACCACACTACCATGTTTCAAATCCTTGCCTGGTTGCCTCGTGCGGGTGGCTTGGTCCAGGGTCTCGTGGGCTTGCCGGCAATCACGTGGAACCCCCCGAGGACTGTGCTTTTTCTTTCAATAATGCTGTTCAAGCGGGGACCGAGAGTGAGGGTGTGACTTGACTCAAAGGAGGCAATTTTTCTATGTTGGTTTGTTGGAGCTTTGTGTACCATATAATGTGAGCTTCAACAACAACCATACATATACAAAAAAAGAAAGATTAAAAAAAAAAACACCCATAAAGCCTAAACATTACCAAAACAAAGCACATAGGGAACATATGTCTCCTCCATTTTTGTACCAACATTTTCTTATATATTTTATTAATTTGTTTATCTCCTTGGTGGTTGTTTGTTGTTTGTTTTGCATCTCAAGGATTCTCTCCCAACCCCGTGTCACTCGATTGCCATCACCCACTATAATATCACAAAAGGACACGTATGCAAATTTTAACCAAAGAGAAACTGTCTCAATCAATTTGATTGTTTAATTTAATTTAGATGATCTTGTCTTGTGGCCCTAAAACTCATCCTGTTTCAGAGAAGTCGGTATATGTTATGCGACTCAAATTGAGTTTGCGGCAAAAACTGACGCATACTTAACACACACTTAACGTGTCAATGTGATCAACTTCAGTTTGTATGAGTTCTTGTCTGTGTTCAGTAGACTGGACCCACCTGGCTCCATAGGTTGACTATAGTATAACGTCTCTTTATTGACTATAGCATAATTACACGGTATAACTCGTGAATGTGTTATAATATACCATAAAAGTTGAAAATTTTAATTCGGTTATCGAGACGAGAATGAGTTATATTATGTGTATTTTAATACTATAAAATAAGGGTGATAATTTTTTCACTCATCTTTTGTCCAATTATAATTTTTTAATTTTTTTTAAGTGAACAAAAGAGAAATAACAATTTTCAAACAAATTAAATATAGATGAATAAAAGAAGAGCGGGAAAATCAATTCTCTAAAATAACTTATCATAAATTTGATGCGGTTGTCTAAAAGAGGCGGTCTTGATACGCGTGAGGAGCTTAGCTCTCTAAATACTAAATGGTATGGATAAAGTGTTGGGGGTTCAGAAAGCAATGAGGGGCGAGTTGCAGGAACAGCAGGGGCAAGTGGGTCGGCTAAAAGTGGAGCATTGACACGGACAGCCTTAGCCAATGTCCCCAGCACTGTTGTCCCATGCCCGCCCATTCCGGCCTCTTCTTCACCACCCCCTTTTCCCATCCCATGTCCCCCCATCTATTTCACTCTCTTACTCTCTATTATTTATTTAAATAAAATAAAACCTTCTCCTGCTCTCATGTTACATACATATATATAAATATTACAGCAAGAAACCCAGATCCCTTAAATCCCAGACTCTCTTTCTCTTTCTCTTTCTCTTTCTCTTTCTGATTCACACAAAGTCATCATCATCTTGTATATTTTATTGGGTAACCTTTTG
>BPUM01000561.1:0-34037 GCA_020521455.1 Prunus kanzakura
CCCCTTAGCAGAGGTGTCAGGTCGCGCCTGGTTCGAAAAAATCGCGCCTTTCTTGACGAGTGGCGCCTTTCTTGTCAATGGAGTTATGAATGAACCCTAGTCATAACACCCAAAATACCTATCAGACATCAAGTTCTCTATTCCTACTCTCTTCTCACAGAAAACTTCTTCGTGTACTGTTTCTTTTTTACTTGCTCTTGTGTCGTGGCAGAACCTCCGTGATCGAGTAATTGTCATCCTGAACGTCTGAATCGGTACGTTTCTGGCGAATTTCCTCCCTCTCTTTGATTTTAAAGTTTGCATGTTATACTGCATTCACTTAGTTGAAATTGCATTAGGACTTTAGGGAGGATTTGAGGGCTTTGATTTTCTGGGTAAGAGTAGTCTGTCTCTGTACGGAGTGTTTGCAAAAATATGAAATTGGCCTGAGTAATTTGTGTTGTGTGTTGTAGTTCGTATTTTTGTTTGCATTCTGGTTGTTTGTTGTGTTTTCGTAAAATTTCGAGGAATCTTCATCTGTTCCTCATTGTAATCCTGCTTCAGGCATGTAGTGGTGTGAGTGTTGGGCATAATTTTAGGGATTTAATGGGGCTTGGCAAACAAATAATAATAAGTACCAGTTGAAGTAGAACGCATAAGAGAAAATTGAATCTTAACTCTGAATATGAGATGATTTGGGATGCATAAGGAGCAATGCATGTTGTAGTAGGTATCAATTTTGTATCTGAATTTGTTGAAATTAGTGTTTGTAGGTGAATTATGTATCTTAATGTGTTGAAATAGTGTATAAGTTTTGTAAACTTGATATGTTGAAGATTCTGTTAGTAGGTATCAATTATGTAATGTGTTGAAAATAGTGTTTGTAGGTTTAAAAATGTGTAGATAATATTGTGAGTAGGTATCACTTCTGTATGTTAATGTGGTCATAATATTCTCAGCACGTATCAGTTCTGTTTCTTAAGCAAAAGGTGTCTTTTGGAGGTATAAAATGGATTGTGGGTTGAGCTTTGTTTCCCGGAGTCAGAGGTCTATTCTGCGCGGGTGAATAATCTGTGTGTGGCGCAAACAGTCCTGTGTAATTTTGGGGCGCATTTCAGTGAGTCACTTATGGGAAGATTTAAAGAGAGCTGTTTTGGCCACCTGTTGGGACTCCATAAAATTGCATTTAGTGGTCAAATTGTGCATGGTCTGGCACTCCGGCGAGTCGGAGGACTTGGTGTGAAGGACATGATGGGCCTTAGTTATGCAATAGGGTCCAATGTTTGCTCAATTCAGTGTAAAGGATTTTTGTTTGATAAGTGGTCTAAAATGTGGAAGCGAGCCTGACATAACGTCTGCCGGGGAAGATCATGAGCGATTTATGAAAGCGCATTTTACCGACAGGAATCACATTACTGGCCAGGACTTAGAAAATGCATTCCGAAAGTCCGAAAGAGGAAGCGAGGACTCGTTTCAAATTGGGACTGCTGTATTTGTGGAGTCTGTGATAATGGGCAGACCCCAAAATGTAAAGATAAATGAGGACTACTTACATTTGGTTCATAAAATGGATGAATTCAACAAATATCCGTGGGGATCTATATCGTTTGAGTGTCTGCAAGATTCTCTGTTGTTTGTTCCCGGGAAGAAAGAGAGAGATGAAGACAAGGATGGGCAGGGGAAAGGGGAGAAAAAGCGAAAAAAGGCGGTGCGGAGTTCAGTGAGAAAAGGGAAGAAAACGTGGAGGATGAGAAGCCTAAAAGAATTAACAGACCTGCATGGAATATAAAGGGATTGAGCTATGCTTTCCAGGTATGATTTAGTTCAAAATTAGTGTTTGGTAAAATTTAAGTTCGTAACTAAGTACTGACTTTGATAATCTATTTGTTGTAGATTTGGGCGTATGAATTAATTGCTGAATTGGGAATTCCCCCCCTTAGATATTGTAGGCGGATCGAGGAAACTGCATTAGTCCCTCGAATTTGCCGGTGGGAATCCACAGATAAAGTGCCTGAGTTTAGGCTGAACGCTTATATATTTCAAAGCAAACAGGTGTGTAGTTAATAATTGATTTCAATAGTATGTTGGTTTCATGAGGAAA
Source organism: Prunus kanzakura (assembly GCA_020521455.1). Taxonomy (NCBI): domain Eukaryota; kingdom Viridiplantae; phylum Streptophyta; class Magnoliopsida; order Rosales; family Rosaceae; genus Prunus; species Prunus kanzakura. Next base: position 2,081 of record BPUM01000561.1, read on the forward strand.
GCTGTTTTACTATTGTATATGACCTGTTAACTGTATATGTTTGACAGCCTGTTATACTACGGCTCTTACGACCAAGTGAATTGGAGATGAGGGCAACCATATTGGAGTTGGGGATCAGTTGTTCCTGAATGTGATGCACCTAGTTGCAGGCCCGCGGGTATGTAAGGACCTTGATGAATTAAACTCTGTTGTGCAGCAGTTGAGGAATGAGGTTGCACTATTGCACCGTGAGAAGGGTGAGCTGGAGGAGAGAGTTTTACGCTTGGAAAAGTGTACCAGTCATGCAGACGCCAGGAAGAGTGAGGATGATGGAGAGGAGAGACTTAAGACTGAGGATGCTGGAGAGGAGAGACATAAGACTGAGGATGCTGGAGAGGAGAGACATGAGACTGAGGATGCTGGAGAGGAGAGTGATAAAACCGAGGAAGGTGGAGTACCCGAATCGAGAGAGGAGTGTGTACAAAATGCGAAAGAAGAGGGTGCAATATACAACCCCGGATATAAATTGGGATGATCCAGATGTGGTGTGTGTCACCCTTGTTAAATTCCTTACGAATCCTCCTCGAAAGATTGACATGTCCACTGCGGAGGGTGAATGTGGCGAAGATGTTATAGTTAGGGTGGGGCGAAAGAGGGGTCGGGGAAGGAGTCGGACGGTGGTCCTGTGACGAAGAGGCCAAGGGCAGTGGTAAGGGAAACTCCATGGTAAGGTCGGGAGATTCCCAATATTTCGAAGGACCCAATTGCTGACCCCCTAAGTCCTGTTCCTCGTGATTCCCTTCTGGAGGTGGCAAAATTCTGCTGGGAATGGGGACAAGAAGTAAAGTAAGTTCCCTTTGCCCGTCCTTAGTGAAATGTAAATGGTTCATTATGATTACCTATTGAGTCACTGGTGAAACGGAATTGCTAATAACAATGATACAAATATAGTTCACTTGTGCGGTTATGTGGAGACGAAGCTATGGAAGGTTCGCATAACTTCTTTGTTCGGCTGCTGACCAAGGACGGTTGGTTGGATGACTCGGTAAGCATTGATTGATTTGGGATTTTGTCGATAAGCCCTTGCTATGTAGTAATTGATTGATTTAATAATGGAAACAACCCTTTTATGTAGAACCATTGACATGGCCTTGCATTTGCTACGGGAGCGGCACAACAGGTCTGGCAAGTGGGTGGGTTCTGACTGGACGATACTGGACACCACTTTTCAGGTCCTGTATTATTTCATAAGCATTGTTTGTTTTGAAATTCCGTATCCGTTATGATGCATAACTGGTGTGCCACTATGCAGAAATGTGCTGCCTTAGATTACACGCAAATGAAGTCGTATATTGGAAAGGAGGAGAGGAAGCACAGCAAGGGTCTAGTGGGAATGGTGAAGGGCGAAGGGCATAAGTTGGCTAAATCATGGGAGTCTGTGTCAAGTTTTTTTGCCCTTCAACCTAGAAAGGCAGAAGCACTGGATCTTACTTGTTCTGGATTTAAAAGAGTGTGAGATAAGGGTATATGATTCAAAAGAAGATCTGTGCAGAATTCAAGCCATCCAACGGGCTGTGCAGCCGAGTGTCCAAAATACTGCCCTGGTTGTTACTCGAAGCTGGATATACTGGCGACGGTCTACTTAAAACTGAGTGGTCAGTTAGTCGCGTTTGGATGCACCCCCCCAACAAGTAGGCGGGTGAGTCATATTCGACCTAAACACATTGTGTTATGAAAGTGCGCTTTTGTTGTACAATGAATGACAGCTGCTTCGCTATGTTTCAGGGGCGACTGTGGGATGTACATTTTAAAATACTGCGAGTTTCTGACCTCCAATGTAGAACTAGCCAATATTTCCCCATCATGCCATGCCCTTGTATCGGTTGAAGCTCGCTGTGCAGTTGTTGCAGGGATATTAACGGCGTGTGCTTAATTAGGAGAGGCAATATGACATAACTGGGTGGGTGTAGGATAAAAAACTTGCAAACTTCATTTCACTAGGTGGGCGGTTTGTAATTATGTAGGTAACAGTAGTTGAACTGAAGAAATTCATATAGCTTGGTATTGGCTCAATTCGCGAGATAGAGAACTAACTTTCTATCATATAAGGGAAGCTCGAAGAGCTTTCTTCGAATGCTTGAGGGCATCGTTCCCGTTTGTACGAAGGTTTTCAAAAGGTAGTTTTGAGTCTTACTTGTTGATGAACAAACTCTTCTTTATGATCCAAGTACCCCTTTTGACTTAAAATTAAAGAATAAGTTATTTTTATTGGGTTCAAATACAACGTGTACGAAACCGTCAACACATGTTGTTGATACTATGCTGAACCATAAACCGTAGGACCTGCGACACTGTGTTTTCAAATGTGGAATAAATAGGAATGTTTCTTGTTTACGGCAAACAAGATTGTGAAGGTCAAGATGCAGGCATATCAAACGTTCAAAAATTCATTTCCTAATTATGCTGAATGATTAATTCATAATAGTAGATTTGCAAACACTTCTTCATATTTCATAGCTGTCCGGATTAGAAAATTAGAAAATATATACTTGAAAAGCCAAAACAGAACACAATTTATAAATATATACTTGAAATTGCTTGAAGATTTCCAGACGCAAAAAGTTTCTTACTTCTTCATCACTTGAACTGCCAAATTCAGAAATGATAGAACTAACAACAGTATGAGGATGTTTTTAATGCCCTTCACCATACGGATGACTTCAGCATATGCATTAAGTTCCTTCACATCCAGCTGGTTTTCAATTTGAGATTCAGTTGGCATGTTGCCTCCAGTCACCCATTCATAGCCACTACACCTTGTAGCTCCCTAAAAAAACATAAGAAAGTTACATTTTTCATTTTCGGATTACAATGTCAGACCCAATTCTTCTACTCTGTAGCAGTTTTCGTTGCCTTAGGCAATGGCCGATCTGAGTTAGTGTTATTGGCTTAGGGAAGATAATACTTACATACGTTGTGAAGCACTTCCAATACGGTCTGCCCATATTCCTTTCAGATTTGGAAAATTAGCATAACCATCTCAGCATTGCAGTGCCGACACCTCTTTCCTTGAGTGTTTGTTGAAGAATTCGACATGGCTCTGCCCAGAAGGGAAAATGAAGATAACAGAAGATGACAACCCTTCCAAAAATTTGCTCAAAACCCCCAATTAATTTTCCTTAAAATCTGAAAAGGAATGGTATTTTCTTTTTTGGGGAGAACTAATATGGAGTTTCAAGTTTCAATTGTCCTGTTTTGGTCGTAACAATCCGTGACTATGAGCGGCAAATTCAAAATTTGCAGGAAAGTTTTTTTTTTTTGTTAACCCTAACCCATGAGCGGGAAAGAAAAGCATTGGTTTAATATTTTTGAACCCTAAGCATTCGACAGTAAACCCTAAACCGTAGGCGAAAAGCCCCTACACCCTTGAAGTCGTTTAAAAATTGAATATTTAAGTGGAAAAGATTAGAAAATAGAAAAACTGGCGAGTGGCGGCATGGGATTGCGCCGCGTGGCGCTCAGGCTTGCAGCTCCCCACTCCAGCGCCTCCACTTGGCATTTCTTGTATATTTTATTCAGTTTTTTTCCAAAAATCGTTAAAAATACAGGAAAATTAAGGAAAAAATTGGAAATTTCCTAACTCTGTGTGGGGATGAATACTTCATACGGAAAGTACAAACCCTGGTTTAGGAAGGAGTGAAAAATAAAATTTGGGAACCAACCCTACATTCGGATGATGCAAATGAAAACCCTAATACACTTTGTAAACCCCACACTCTCATATGTTCGATCACATTAATCCCGTATCCAAATTTGTTTGTCCTGCCCTTTTTCCGGATATGTCATCGAAGGAAATCCCGTCCCGATCCCTGAGGAATTTTTCGGGATTTTTTCACCTTCAATTTCGATTTTTAATTGAATATTTAAGTGGAAAAGATTAGAAAATAGAAAAACTGGCGAGTGGCGGCATGGGATTGCGCCGCGTGGCGCTCAGGCTTGCAGCTCCCCACTCCAGCGCCTCCACTTGGCATTTCTTGTATATTTTATTCAGTTTTTTTTCCCAAAAATCGTTAAAAAATACAGGAAAATTAAGGAAAAAATTGGGAAATTTCCTAACTCTGTGTGGGGATGAATACTTCGTCAGGAGTTTTGGGTTAATATTTGGCAAAATGTTTTTTGTGAAAATTGATATGTAATTCTTGATGTTAGTGAGGAGGGATTTCCGTACAATGGGATTCAATTTTTTTTTTTTTGGGTAAAAAATCCTAAAAATTGCTGGACAAATCCGAAAAGAATGGGGAAATGTCGTAGATGGTTATAATCAAATTTTGGAAAAACCTTCCACTTAATTCGTAGATCCACATTGCGATATTTAAATAATTATGTTAGTGAAAAGGGATTACCGGATGACTTAATTACACTTCTGTTTTGTTGCAAATATAGTTTCAAATGCAGGACAAATCAGGAAATTAGGGGGATTTTTTTGGGGTATTTATGGGATCATCAGAGTATCTTAGAAGATCAAGGATGTGTCAGACATCCACTTGTCAACGAAGTCAGTGAAAGGATAATCCCTTTCCGGGTTGACAACACGCAACCTCCCTGCCATATGCCTGTCCGTCATCTTTAACGATTGACTCTTTGGGGGATATGAACCAGAAATTCCACATTTGAGACCACTTACTGAAACGATATAGGACCCAAAACCATAAACATACTTCAAATAAAAACAATACAAAGTTCACACAGTTTCACCTTTACATAAAAACACAAAAAACCAAAACAACAATTTATTAATAAATCCCCTATCATACCATGTATATACACCTTATATATCAAACGCAGTCATGAAGTGGAGTTCGCGCTGGATGCAGTACAGCTCCCTCTTCCATTTGCAGGGTTCACAGCACTTCCAAGCATCTACGTTGTCCCAGTCGTCGGCACTGCGGTCCCCGAACTCATACCACTTCCGATTACCCTCACAGTCAATGCAGTCTTGTAAAAATCCTTTGTCTGTAGTAAACTTTTCAAGCAGAGGAGGAGTTTTGGTGCCAGACATTGTATACCGACCCAGTCGCAAGCTTATTGAATCCCTGCAAGCTTTTATGTTCAGTTTCTTCGTTTTGCTGAGATGGCACAAAAACTCCAGCGCATTCTCCTTGCCCTCTCTAGGGTTCAACAGCCCTAGCAAGCCAACAAGGTAGGAGGCTTCCTCATGCCCTGCCGTAGCCGCCACCCGCAGGTTCTTCATGCCCTCATCATCTTTCAATAGGAAGAAGTCATGAATAGCTTCTTTGTAAATCATTTCTGGATTGTTATGTTCTTTGCACTTTTGCAAGAACTCAACAATTTTGCCTTCCTCACTTGGGTACCAGTCCTGATGCCACTGGTACTTATCCACTGACACCGTTGTCCAAACCTCAGGATCGTTGAGCATTTCTTTAAATAACTTGCAGGTTGCCGCCATGTTGTACAAATCTTTATGGGACTGCTTTGCAACCACGAGCAGCACCTTAAACCATGCCAAATGTGGAATATCCATCTTGGTGTAGGGTTTAGGGACTGAAAAGGGTCTGTGGAGAAGAGGATTGAAAAGGGTCTGTGGAGTAGAGGACTGAAAAGGGTGTGTGAGAAGAGGACTGAAAAGGGTGTGTGGAGAAGAGGGACTGAAAAGGGTGTGTGGAGGTTTTAAAAATCAAGGTGTCGTTTGGGGACGAAGAAGGAAGTGCCGCATATAAACCCAACCGGCGTGACCCACTTGACAATTGACGAAGAAAAGGGTTTAGATCAGTTTCAATTATATTATTCGTTTCCCAAGCGCTGTGACTGAAACGACAATTGACACTTATCGCTGAAGCTGGAGGGACTCAATTGGTTTCGCGCGCTCCCATATTGAGAGCATTTATGATACCAGTTGTCACCGGCAGCAGTCACAAAATTATAAATGCTTTTCGTCATAATTATTTTGCTAAAATCACATCACCACTTTTGAAGCAAATTACTTAGTTACATTTGAACATGACCAAGTAATCAGTTTCATTTTGCCAACCTTGAAACTAAATATCAACGCACCATTAACAGTAAAGTAAATGATCACATTGTATATGGTTCTAATAATGCAAAAATGACATTAGAACGAGTGAAGGTAACTTGCATTTTAACATTAACAACGAAGCAGTTGCTTCTTGCCAAATATGGAACTAAATATGAACGCGTATCACCAGTACAGCAAAAGAAAACTGTGGTTATGATACTGATAATGCAAATATGACAGCACACGTTCTCAAGGTAACTTACATTTCAACCACGCCGCGCGAAACACTTAAAGCTCCGCAAATATGATACTTAAATTGTCTGATTATCACCTATAAAGAAAATGAAACTAGTGTGTCTGATACTAATAATGCAAATATGACATGACCACGGAAATTAGGTAGCTCAAGTGGCGGCTCCCCAGTCCAAGTGAACAAATTCATTTTGGCGGGTAAAATTAGTAAGGGGATTGCTGTATAAATAACAAAGTGATATATTTAACCTCACATTGCACCACCAGTTGGGCACCAACGCGACTTGGTCCAAAAGTAAACTCATTAATTATAAAATCACACCTAAATAATAAAAGATATCCTAAAACTACATAAATAAGAAAATAACAATATATCATGAAATAACTAATTAAATGGTACCTAAACCACATTTGAAAACACAGTGTGGCACCATTTACGGTTTATGGTTCAGCATAGTATCAACAACATATGTTGACGGTTGCGTACAGGTTGTATTTGAACCCACTAAAAATAACTTTTTCTTTAATTTTAAGTCAAAAGGGGGAGTTGCATCATAAACAAGAGTTTGTTCATTGGGAAAATTAACTTATGCTTCGTATGTAATATTTGGGAAAAATTAGTCTTATTTTCTCCTTTCAAATGACACACAATATTATTATTGTTATTTCATTGGTCATATATTATATATTTCACACGAATAAGCACACCTCATATTACCATTTTAGGAACAACAGCTCCTGTGAGGGAGATCCAATCCAATCAATGCTAAAAACTATCTCATTCCTTTTAGGCATTTTGTAAAGAGAAATTAAATATGTTGACAGAAAATAATGTCAACATACTTCAATTAAAGCATACCCATTTAGCTTTACAAAAGTACCCATAATCAACCAAAAGCAGTTTCCCATAATTTTCACTCGCTCTTTCTTCACGTCTTACAGCTTGGATACATACAAGATACCATCTGAAGTGTCCAAACCAAAATGGTTACACCTTGAGGAGCGCACACAAACTTGGAACAAAAGCAGTCAAAATGAACGTTTATGCATTTTTTCCAAACAAACTTACTGAAAATAACGAAATTGAACGTTGTCCAGCGACGGTTTACTCCATGGTGATTCCGTCCCAGTTGTAGCTTGGGACAACACATTTTGCATACTCTCGGAACAGGTCAAATCCTTTACGTGCTTCTGCTTCCCTCATCTGCACTGCCTCATTCGACCCCCTGAACCTTCGACAACCTTTGCCTTTCGCAAGCCTAACCCTCAGTTTCATTAGTTTGACTGATCGAAGGTGTAATTTCGCTTGACTTTTCTTCATACCATCTTAGACGTCTCTTCTGACGTTTTATTTCAGTCAACAACGCATCGTACCGCTTCTGGCCGATACGACCTGCATCATCGTGGTCCTCAGATGAAAAGTAGATGGATTTCGCAAGTCCAACAGGAACATCTTCTGCGTTCTTATACTTCTGTGAGATAGGGTCTGCATTTTTTGGTGGAGTTGTTATAAGTATGGGGGGGATTTTCGTAGGTGAACCCATGGTGAGTTGAGGGTTGTTTGGACCAACTGGTGGTGCAATGTGAGGTAGAATATATAACTTTGTTATTTATACAGCAGTTCCCTTACTAATTTTCCCGCCAACATGAATTTGTTCACTTGAACTGGGGAGCCGCCACTTGAGATACCTAATTTCCGTGGTCATGTCATATTTGCATTATTAGTATCAGACACACTTGTTTCATTATCTTTACAGGTTATAAGTAGAGAAATTAAGTATCACATTTGCTTCAAAAGTGGTGATGTGATTTGAGCATAATAATTATGACGAAAAGCATTTATAATTTTGTGACTGCTGCCGGTGACAAATGGTATCATAAATGCTCTCAATATGGGAGCGCGCGAAACCAATTGAGTCCCCTCCAGCTTCAGCGATAAGTGTCAATTGTCGTTTCAGTCACAGCGCTTGGGAAACGAATAATATAATTGAAACTGATCTAAACCCTTGTCTTCGTCAATTGTCCAGTGGGTCACGCCGGTTGGGTTTATATGCGGCACTTCCTTCTTCGTCCCCAAACGACACCTTGATTTTTAAAACCTCCACACACCCTTTTCAGTCCCTCTTCTCCACACACCCTTTTCAGTCCTCTTCTCCACACACCCTTTTCAGTCCTCTTCTCCAACAACCAAGATGGATATTCCACATTTGGCATGGTTTAAGGTGCTGCTCGCGGTTGCAAAGAACTCCTCTGAAGATCTGTACAGCATGGCGGGAACATGCAAGTTATTTCAACAAATGCTGAATGATCCTGAGGTTTGGACAACCGTGTCAGTGGATAAGTACCAGTGGCATCAGGACTGGTACGGTGAAGATGAAGGGAAAATTGTTGAGTTCTTACAAAAGTGCAAAGAACATAACAATCCAGAAATAATTTACAGAGAAGCTATTCAGGAGTTCTTCGTGAAGAATGAGGATGAGGCGCTGAAGAACCTGCGGGTGGCGGCTATGGCAGGGCATAAGGAAGCCTCCTACCTTGTTGGCTTGCTAGGGCTGTTGAACCCTAGCGAGGGCAAGGAGAATGCGCTGTAGTTTTTGTGCCATCTCAGCAAAACGAAGAAACTGAACATAAAAGCTTGCAGGGGTTCAATAAGCAATCGACTGCGTCGGTATACAATGTGTGGCACCGTGACTCCTCCTATGCTTCAAAAATTGACTGCAGACAAAGGATTTTTACAAGACTGCATTGACTGTGAGGGTAATCGGAAGTGGTATGAGTTCGGGGACCGCAGTGCCGACGACTGGGACAACGTAGATGCTTGGAAGTGCTGTGAACCCTGCAAATGGAAGAGGGAGCTGTACTGCATCCAGCGCGAACTCCACTTCATGACTGCGTTTGATATATAAGGTGTATATACATGGTATGATAGGGGATTTATTAATAAATTGTTGTTTTGGTTTTTTGTGTTTTTATGTAAAGGTGAAACTGTGTGAACTTTGTATTGTTTTTATTTGAAGTATGTTTATGGTTTTGGGTCCTATATCGTTTCAGTAAGTGGTCTCAAATGTGGAATTTCTGGTTCATATCCCCCAAAGAGTCAATCGTTAAAGATGACGGACAGGCATATGGCAGGGAGGTTGCGTGTTGTCAACCCGGAAAGGGATTATCCTTTCACTGACTTCGTTGACAAGTGGATGTCTGACACATCCTTGATCTTCTAAGATACTCTGATGATCCCATAAATACCCCAAAAAAATCCCCCTAATTTCCTGATTTGTCCTGCATTTGAAACTATATTTGCAACAAAACAGAAGTGTAATTAAGTCATCCGGTAATCCCTTTTCACTAACATAATTATTTAAATATCGCAATGTGGATCTACGAATTAAGTGGAAGGTTTTTCCAAAATTTGATTATAACCATCTACGACATTTCCCCATTCTTTTCGGATTTGTCCAGCAATTTTTAGGATTTTTTACCCAAAAAAAAAAAAATTGAATCCCATTGTACGGAAATCCCTCCTCACTAACATCAAGAATTACATATCAATTTTCACAAAAAACATTTTGCCAAATATTAACCCAAAACTCCTGACGAAGTATTCATCCCCACACAGAGTTAGGAAATTTCCCAATTTTTTCCTTAATTTTCCTGTATTTTTAACGATTTTTGGGAAAAAAAACTGAATAAAATATACAAGAAATGCCAAGTGGAGGCGCTGGAGTGGGGAGCTGCAAGCCTGAGCGCCACGCGGCGCAATCCCATGCCGCCACTCGCCAGTTTTTCTATTTTCTAATCTTTTCCACTTAAATATTCAATTAAAAATCGAAATTGAAGGTGAAAAAATCCCGAAAAATTCCTCAGGGATCGGGACGGGATTTCCTTCGATGACATATCCGGAAAAAGGGCAGGACAAACAAATTTGGATACGGGATTAATGTGATCGAACATATGAGAGTGTGGGGTTTACAAAGTGTATTAGGGTTTTCATTTGCATCATCCGAATGTAGGGTTGGTTCCCAAATTTTATTTTTCACTCCCTCCTAAACCAGGGTTTGTACTTTCCGTATGAAGTATTCATCCCCACACAGAGTTAGGAAATTTCCCAATTTTTTCCTTAATTTTCCTGTATTTTTAACGATTTTTGGAAAAAAACTGAATAAAATATACAAGAAATGCCAAGTGGAGGCGCTGGAGTGGGGAGCTGCAAGCCTGAGCGCCACGCGGCGCAATCCCATGCCGCCACTCGCCAGTTTTTCTATTTTCTAATCTTTTCCACTTAAATATTCAATTTTTAAACGACTTCAAGGGTGTAGGGGCTTTTCGCCTACGGTTTAGGGTTTACTGTCGAATGCTTAGGGTTCAAAAATATTAAACCAATGCTTTTCTTTCCCGCTCATGGGTTAGGGTTAACAAAAAAAAAAAACTTTCCTGCAAATTTTGAATTTGCCGCTCATAGTCACGGATTGTTACGACCAAAACAGGACAATTGAAACTTGAAACTCCATATTAGTTCTCCCCAAAAAAGAAAATACCATTCCTTTTCAGATTTTAAGGAAAATTAATTGGGGGTTTTGAGCAAATTTTTGGAAGGGTTGTCATCTTCTGTTATCTTCATTTTCCCTTCTGGGCAGAGCCATGTCGAATTCTTCAACAAACACTCAAGGAAAGAGGTGTCGGCACTGCAATGCTGAGATGGTTATGCTAATTTCCAAATCTGAAAGGAATATGGGCAGACCGTATTGGAAGTGCTTCACAACGTATGTAAGTATTATCTTCCCTAAGCCAATAACACTAACTCAGATCGGCCATTGCCTAAGGCAACGAAAACTGCTACAGAGTAGAAGAATTGGGTCTGACATTGTAATCCGAAAATGAAAAATGTAACTTTCTTATGTTTTTTTAGGGAGCTACAAGGTGTAGTGGCTATGAATGGGTGACTGGAGGCAACATGCCAACTGAATCTCAAATTGAAAACCAGCTGGATGTGAAGGAACTTAATGCATATGCTGAAGTCATCCGTATGGTGAAGGGCATTAAAAACATCCTCATACTGTTGTTAGTTCTATCATTTCTGAATTTGGCAGTTCAAGTGATGAAGAAGTAAGAAACTTTTTGCGTCTGGAAATCTTCAAGCAATTTCAAGTATATATTGATAAATTGTGTTCTGTTTTGGCTTTTCAAGTATATATTTTCTAATTTTCTAATCCGTACAGCTATGAAATATGAAGAAGTGTTTGCAAATCTACTATTATGAATTAATCATTCAGCATAAACCCTGAACCCTAAACCCATAAACCGTAAATGGTGCCACACAAGAATAAGAACGCAGAAGATGTTCCTGTAGGACCTGCGAAATCCATCAATTTTTCATCTCGGGACCACGATGATGCAGGTCGTATCGGCCAGATGCCGTACGATGCGTTGAAGACTGAAATAAAACGTCAGAAGAGACGTCTAAGATGGTATGAAGAAACATTAGGGAAGGGTAAAAGTCAAGCGAAATTACACCTTCGATCAGTCAAACTAATGAAACTGAGGGTTAGACTTGCGAAAGGCAAAGGTTGTCGAAGGTTCTGGGGGTCGAATGAGGCAGTGCAGATGAGGGAAGCAGAAGCACGTAAAGGATTTTACCTGTTCCGAGAGTATGCAAAATGTGTTGTCCCAAGCTACACCTGGGACCGAAGACGCCATGGAGTAAACCGTCGCTGGACAACGTTCATTTTCGTTATTTTCAGTAAGTTTGTTTGGAAAAAATGCGTAAACGTTCATTTTGACTGCTTTTGTTCCAAGTTTGTGTGCGCTCCTCAAGGTGTAACCATTTTGGTTTGGACACTTCAGATGGTATCTTGTATGTATCCAAGCTGTAAGACGTGAAGAAAGAGCGAGTGAAAATTATGGGAAACTGCTTTTGGTTGATTATGGGTACTTTTGTAAAGCTAAACGGGTATGCTTTAATTGAAGTATGTTGACATTATTTTCTGTCAACATATTTAATTTCTCTTTACAAAATGCCTAAAAGGAATGGGATAGTTTTTAGCATTGATTGGATTGGATCTCCCTCACAGGAGCTGTTGTTCCTAAAATGGTAATATGAGGTGTGCTTATTCGTGTGAAATATATAATATATGACCAATGAAATAACAATAATAATATTGTGTGTCATTTGAAAGGAGAAAATAAGACTAATTTTTCCCAAATATTACATACGAAGCAAATGTAACTGATAGTTGTGTTATTTTAAATTAGATAATGAACGTGAAGGAAATAGACGGAAAAGGTTTGCAAAACATAATGTTACGGTTGAAACGAAAGCTAGTTCAAACCATATTCCGAAGATGAAGTGTACACTCTGTATTATCACATCTTATGAAATTGATTACGAAAGTGAGTTGAAAAAACACTTTTGACGATTTATAGCTTCCCCCAGTTGTGTAATGCCACAAGGAGCTGGTATCAATTTTGGGGCATTTTTTTCCGATTTTTCTCCTTGTTATTACCATGTCTCACTATGTCAGAAAAGGGCTTTAGCAACGGATAAAATCCGTTGCCTATTACACATAAATACCGTGGTATTCAAGCCTGTTGCCTATTCCTATGTAATAGGCAACGGATATTCTCCGTCGCTGTTTATCGTTTACTACATCGGATATCTGGTAATCTCCGATGCCTAAATGATTTCCGAGTGCCAAAAAAGGTTGACTTCTGACGCCTAAACCCGAAACAACATCAGTAGTTTCAAAAGGTAGGAGGCTAAAGAGGTCTAACATCATCAATAGTTTTAAAAGGGATGAGGCTAAAGAGGTCTAACAGCATCAGTGATATCTACTATGCTGATGCATATTGTCAATTACAACATCATAGAAACAAATAATGGTGTTGTGAATTATGTTATACATCATCGCTTTTTTTATTTTGCGGACGTGAAAAGCCTCCAATAGTGTTGGTGGTTACATAAATGTTGATGCTACTTCTCGTTTTAGGCATCAGTGATAATAGATGTCTGGTTGTTGTTTTTATCTTTCAACTTCAGTTATTTCTGGAAAACTGAAGTTGTTATAAACAATAGGCATCATTTATGCAAGGAAAGGGTAAGTATTTTGCTTGTTTCACATCACACTTTACTTAGTTACTATAATAGTATTTAAGAAAGGCATGTAATTTAAATATATCCATAATTGTCTATATATATATATATATATATATATATATATATATATATATATATATATAAGCAAAATACTTGAATGATCCATACTTGTCACATACAAATCACAAATTTACCAGCCCTACACCACAAATTATCCATACTTGTCTATGCATAAGCAAAATACTAGCTAGAAAGACATGTAAAATGAAGGAATGTTTAGCTTAATCAAAAATCCATTCTAGGACATGACTTGCCAATTCTTCTCACACCCCATCCAATTCCATTTGGGTGTACGTGTCCTTCCTTCTAGCTCTATACTGGGAAAAAAAAAACACATAGTATGTAAACACAAAATATGAACATAAGCTTAAAAAGTGCAAGGTACTAAATTTGCATAAGATATGTTGTCACTTCAAATGAACCAATATGCAAATTTACGAAATCATATTGGTGAACAAGAAAATCTAATTTGTCAATCAATCTAATTAGATAACAAGAAGTCATTAATTGGATCCCACTTCATGTTTAAACTAGCAATTAAATGATCATGTGATGGGGTAGAGAGTTGAACAAGCACAGCTAGCATTTTTTCTCAATTGACACAGACCTAACTACCAAAAAAACAGAGGCACATTGCTGTGAAAAAAAATTACACAAGGTTCATATTAACACAGACCTAACTACCAAAAAAACAGAATTTGTCAACCAATCTAATTAGATAACAAGAAGTCATTAAATGGATCCCACATCATGTTTCAAATAGGTTCATAAATGATTATGTGATGGAGTAGAGAGTAAGCCAAATTTTTCTGTTAAGAGTAAGATAAGAGTCAATGGTGAACCATATGCAACCAAACCTCAGCATATCAAGTGAGAACAAAAAGAAGAAAAACATAATAAGAAGATTTAGCAGTGTCTGAGAGACCAATTTGTGTTTGACAAAAATCATTCAAATATGTTCACTAAGCAAACCAAAATAAGATAGCAGCAATCCCATTCGTCGACTTTATTCTCTATACAAACATCCTATAGCATTGAGGATGAAGTTTCACCCATTTCCAGATATGTAGTGCAAATCCAAGAAACTATACTTTCTGTTTATTTAATAATCATTCCAAAAATTTACTCCAATAGACTGCTAATGATGAGAAGCATAAAGTGCATAGCCCAACTCATTTGTCCATATACTCATGGTAATTTGCTTCTTATGTCAGTATACATATATAGAGACACAGAGACACAGAGACACAAAGAGGACCAGTAGGTCATGTATTGATACAAGGCCAGTGATTAGTCCCCTAATCTAAGTAACACTCAAGAAATTGCAAAATGCGACAATTCAAAAGCTACCAGATTCATTTTCCGGTGTTGCACCTGTGATCTAGGATCCCAAATAAGTTATCCATCAATATTCAAGCAAAAGTGGAGTTGTCAGAAAACCAACCTCCCAATTTCTCGTCCAAGAAAATAGACTAAATTAAGCCAAAAACAGCCCAATAACACAGGTAAAGTGCAGTGCTTAATTTAATCAACTCACAAAAACACAAGTGATTTCAATTTCCCCAATGAAGAAGGAATGGTCCCTGATATGTTGTTGTTATATAAGTCCAAGCTAATGAGGCTCTTCAAGTTACCAAGCTCAGCTGGAATAGTTCCTTGAATGTTATTTTTGTACAGCTCCCTACATAATAAAGAGGTATAAGGGTTAGCCAGAAAGTACTTTAATCCAAGAACCTAAAATAAATGTAAGCTTTATGAACAATTAACACAACCATTAACACAATTCCACCATACCTGCACATGAACAATTCCACAATCAACACAAACAGCATATAAATCCTATAACATAATCAAACCACCAAAGACAATGTGAAAATGAAAGGTTGGGCTCCCCAAAAACAAGCTACTCTCATCATACAATATGTTAGTCCAATTAAATAGCTGAAAAAAGAATCAGAAACAAATTTCCATTTGCTGGACGAGCAAACTAACTCAAATGTTACAAACATGGCACACAAAAACAGAGTTGACACCAAAAACCACTCTATTACAAACAAATTTTGATATTGATTGCAATGGTACCAAAACTAATTCATAACATTGACTTTGATAATATTCATGCGCATTTACGCCATCCAAATTGGAACATGAGGTTCTTTAACTCAAGCTGGTAACTGGTTTAACTCCTTATGAAATAAAGGGCAAAGAAAAAAACAACCAAATAAATTGACTATAACACAAACAATCTCATAAATTGACTATAACACAAAAATGCAAAAGCCATATGAAAACATATCAAACACACAGCGGGGGCAAAGAGAAAATCTCATCTCATCTTGCAGAGGACGTTGGACATCTCTTCTTCTTAGCTCTCTTGTGGGTACCCCACTTCCTCTTGGCCACCTTAAGAGCACGCTTGTCCTTACCAACCTTCAAAAGCTCAGTGATCCTCTTCTCATATGGAGCAAAACCAGCAACTTCCCTGATTAGGTTCCTCACGAAATGCACCCTCTCGCTTCTTTTCTTCAATATCAAAACCAACAAAGCATAGAAATTTTAGTATTATTCACATTACGTCATCACAAAATCAAGACCCAAACAACAAAAGAATATAAAGACAATCCCAGAAATCAAATAAACTTGTATGAACAATCAGTGACCAAACAAAAACATACCCCTTTGCGGTCAGATGGGCGAGGAGCCAATTCACGCTTGGTGACAATGTGGCCTTTGTTCAGACCAACGAAGATCCCGCTCTTGGGCGCAGCGGGAGCCATTTCCTGTACCAAAAAGCTTAAGTATTCAACAAAACCATCTAACACAAACACAATAGAAGGATGCTTAGTAAGAAGTCATCTAACACAAAAAGGCAGAGTAAGATTAGAGAAATTACCCAATAAATTGAAACCCTAACTGATAATCTCACCTGGAGGACGACGACAACGGAGGTAAACGAAGGGACTGCGATGGCTCTTCTCGACGACGAGGAGGACATCTATGGCTCTCTCTTTTAGGGTTTAGGAATAGATGACGGCAGAGATGGAGGACATAGAAGAAATCAGTGAAGAAGAGAGATGCTGACGGTGAGAGGAATGAGAGAGAGACTGTGACTGTGACTGTGGGTATAGTGAGAGAAGGTTTAGGCTGACTGTGGGTATCGCGAGAGAGAAGAGAGGGGACTTTGGAGGTGAGAAGAAGGATGAGAGAGTGACTCTGACTGGGTATCGTGAGAGAGAAGAGAGGGAGTTTAATTTTTAGCCAAAAATATGAGAGGGAGTTAGACGAATTGGGGCAAGAGTTTGAGAGGGAGCTGAAGTTTCAGAGAGAGTTTGAGAGGGAGAGTAAAAATTTTGGGTTAGGGCGTTGACTCAGACTTTAGGCATCAGAGATATATTACCAAAAAATGACCCTCTTAAAAATAAAATAAAAACTAATCACTTTAGGCATCTATATTTATACAGATGATGCTAAAGGGGAATAAAGCCATCGTCATAAATAAACAAAAATGCGGGTTGATGTCTTTATACCTTTTTAGTATCGTTATTTACGAAATTGATGCCTAATCTGCTAATAGCATCGATTTCCCTCTCTACCGATGCCTATCTAGTGTTGCTGTAAGTGAAATTTGACGTAGTGTCTTCAATAATTTTCCCCTAGTTGTGTAATGAAAATAACGAAATACAACACATGGCGGGACCTCACCGCATCAACCTTCGGTAGGTGCACACGTGGACGTCAGTGACCATTCTCTCACCCTTCCTTTGCAAACATCGGGATAATAATTCGACAAATGCTACCACCTCATTGAAAGTTGAATATTCAAAATTCATGTGTATGCTATCTGTGATTACTACGAGCCTTTAATCCGAATTCAACCTAAATCAAATGCTCTCATTACTGAACCAAAAAACATAACTGATGTGACAGATGGGGAAAACAGATAAAACAAACTGCGGAATACTCCAGGACATCATATATAAACGGTGTCGTATGGCTATGGGATACTCATTGCCGTACATCAACATCTTGTTTTCTTCCTGACTCTTCTTTGGAGTTGTGTTTTGTGCATACAACGAATCCCCCAATCTGAAGAAACTGAAGATTTGTCAACATGTCAACCAGTTCAGACGGCAATGCAAATCAGGGGGACTCCGATGGGTCATGGGAATATGCCCCCGACTATCTCAGGTCCCCTCTACCACCTCTGCCACTTCCAACCTCCTCGGCAAGCGAGGGCGACTCCGATGATCCTGCTCTGGAAATAAATGATATGAAGAACAAACTGGAACACGACTCCTCCTTGGTCCATTATTGGACTCAAAAGTGTGTCGGAGCTGAGCAGAAGTTGGCGTATTTGACGCGCCAAGTGAACAAAGCGCGTTACAGAAAAGAGAAGCACAGAATTCGTGGCCAAAGAAGAAAGCTCAAAGCAGAGGATTTGCAAATGACCCTGGAGGATGCTACGTACGAATCTTTGAGCATCCACAAAGGAGGCGACAAGCATGGGCAGGCAATGTCTGTGGCTTTCAACGAAGGTTTTGAGCAATTCCGACGATTCGCTGCAGATGTCCACAAACATATTGACTGGGACGCCATAACTCCCTCTGCTGCACAGCAAATCATCTCCGGCGGTGTACACCCACCAGAGCTAGGCCACCAACCAGCCAAAGCCAACGATAATGACGGCTGGTAGCCATATGAATCGCTAGGCAATCGTTATTCACTTGTTTGTTTTTTGTTAATGCCAGATCTGGGTTTGTGTTTACATGTTTATGCCCGATCTGACTTACGTGCACCTTATTCAGGTTTAAATCTGCTATCACAGCCTTGGGTTCTATGTTCTTACCAGAGTTCAATCTTATTTCTTCGTTCACTAACTACTGGATTAGTAGAGTTCAGTTACTAATAGTGCTCAAATTTTTGGTTTAAAAAATTGTCGGTGGGTCGATAAAGTTTTTCAAGATTATCTGACATATATATTCGGTTCTTTGACACATTACTGGCACATAGTGATGGTTTCAAGATTCCCTTGCTGACACACAGTGATGGTTTCAAGATTCCCTTACCTACATATTGTAGGAAATTTCAAAACATTTTTCCAAAGTTCATTTGAATATTAAACATGCATTTAATCAAATTAATCGCAGCGGAAGTCTAAGGTGGTTGTTTAAATTCAAAAACAAAACTTCTTCCAAGTATCTTAAGCCATGAACATTGATATGTTTTTCATAAATGAAAATTCAAGAGAAAAGGATAAGATCTAATTACCCTTGAAGCAATTATATGAACCAATTTGTGTTTGGTCTTCTCTTGATGATTTCCTTTTTGTTGATCTCCTCTTTGATCTTTGCTCCTTAATCTTTCTCCTCCATGTGAGCCACAAAAGTATATGGCCTCTAAGTCTCCACACCAATGGAACCTTGAGATGAGAAGAAGTATCTTGAGAATACTTGGATGCTAGTGCAAGATTCTCAAGATTGGTTTCAATCTAAACCACTTTGAAAGATGAAAGTATTTCACTCTTGAAAACTCTCTTTTATCTCTCTTTGATCTTCCAAACCTATTTGGTTTATGTTGGATTGTGTTTGTGTGTTAATGAGCTTATGGAAACAATTCCCATACATACTTACTTAAGCATTTTCGGCCAAAACCCATTGGGCTTCCAAAATTGGGCCTTATGACACTTAAACCATAATATTTAGGTGTCTTAAGCCATTGGGCTTGATACCCAACCATTTGGGCTTCCCGTTAACTATTACCGAGGCCCAAATACGTTTTTACACGTAGTAAATCATCAACATCAAATCAATCAAATTGATTTCCTCATTCTCATTTGTATTACTCAAAGTTAACCATTTAAGGTGTGCGATCCATTAGGTTCTAATTAGCAAGGCAGTGGGAAAATATAAGAACTCTTTCTAACCAACTGGAATTAAAACCCCTTTTTAATTCTTCCTTTATTTAGATCGATCACAATCAATCCTAGGACTTCCACAAGCCAAGAGTGACATCTAGCAATATATCAAGGCTACCCAAGCTAACCAGAATAGATGAAGAACCTATTCAGTTGGAATTGCAATGCAATACGGTCCTTCTCTTATACAATGTTTCAAATCATATTATTAGGGTACGGATTGATTATGTCAAACCCCTAATATGATTTACAACCTCATGTGATTCAAAAGAACATGATTAAGAACAACTTTCTAAATCAAGCTCAAAATACTTTGGCCAAAGATTTACTAAATCACATCTTGAAACATTCTCCTTCTTTATCGAAAGTAGAGATTCCTTATTGTACATTCACATGCCCCTATGATGAATTAAGAGATCCCAACAACACTTAAGACAAATCTTTTACGGCTTGCCTTTAAGAGCTATCAAAGATCAATAACGCATCACAGGACAACCATGATGCCTCAGGTCTAAGGACTAATTTGCATTATTGCAACTATGAGTTCTCGTTTGACATATAGATAAATACTCCATACGAGAACTACGGTTGATCGCGTTCAGTGTACTCATTCACTAATGAGCACCCACATATTTGTATTAGTGTCAACTACACAAATGGTTTGAGACTAACCATCCTCCCAATTGAGCATACATAACATGTGCTAATCTTGACGGTTTATCAATGCCCATTTGATAACCTATGATTAGGAACATTTTGGGATGCTACAGTTAGAGATTAAAGGTCTCCCAAATCTAATCTTCTTTAGATTACTTTATCTCTTATTTAGCATACCCTGGACATTTGTTTCTTTACACGATGTAAAAGATAACAAAATAAGTTTGCCCTTTATATATCATATACGAAATGTATTCTAAGGAGATTACATCAAATGTATTGGCTCTTAGGGCACATTTCTAACAATCTCCCACTTGCACTAGAGCCACATAGCCATGTATCTCATACCCATTATCTCTGTATGTCTGTCCAGTTATGACTGTGACATAGGCTTAGTGCGTGGATCTGTTACGTTGTTGCAGATGCCCCATCTAATGGTAACATTTTTCTATGTGTTTGGATCTCTGATGAGACCTAGGTTCCTTGGCTTGAGCTATCGCTCCATTGTCATCACACAGTAAAGGTACTTGTGACATTATGGTTAGAACCACATTTAGTTCGGTAATGAACCTTTTTATCCAAACAGATTTTATTGTAGCTTCTAAAGCGACAATGTAATCAACTTTAGTTGTTCTCCAACAACTACGTGTTCATTCAAAATGAAGACGTACCCTTAGGTGGATTTGCAATCATTGATAATAGATATATTACCCGAATCAGTAAATGCTTCCACTTGCTACTCTGATGTTTCTCTCAGATGAGGAACATGTCCTTAGTCCTTCTCAAGTATTTAAGAACATACTTGACTGCTCCCAATTGATCTAATCATGGGCTTGATTTATATCTTCTAGTTATACTCATATAAATAATATCATGTCTTGTACATGCTATGACATATATGAGAATCCCTATTGCATATGCATAAGAGATTATACTCATCTGCTGTATCTCATAATGAGTTTTTGGACACATGCTCTTAGAAAAGTGAAATCCATGTCATACTGGAAGTAAACTTTTCTTAGACTGTTCATATGAAATCTCCTTAGCATCTTATCAACATACAAGGATTGAGATAATCCAATTATTCTCTTAGATCTATCAGGATAAATCTTTATCTCAAGTATGTAAGATGCTTCTTTAAAATCTTTCATTAAGAATGATTTTAATGAGTCACAGCTTCATTGAAGATATCATTCCTATTTCGTTTCCGATAAGTAGTATGTCATCTACATACACCACTAGGAATACTACCAAACTCCCACTGACCTTTTTGTACACTCATTAGTCATCCATATTTTGTATGAAGTCAAATGATTTGACAACTTCATCAAATAGGATGTCCCAACTCCAAGAACCTTGCATCAACCCATAAATGGATCTACGTAGCTTGCATACCTTATGCTTATCAACTTTAGAAATGAAGCCTTCAGGTCGATCTATATATAGTTCTTCCTGAAGGTGGCCATTCAGAAAAGCCGTCTTCACATTCATTTTGACAAATCTCATAATCATGGTATGCATCTATTGCAAAAAAAATCCGAATAGACTTTGTCATAGTGACAAGAGAGAAGGTTTCTTCATAGTCAATCCTTTCTCTCTGCTTGTAGCCCTTTGCTACTAGCCTTGCTTGTAGGTTTCTACTATCCCATCTGAGCCTATCTTCCTCTTAAAGATCCATTTATTCCCTATTGGTACAATACCAAGAGGAGGATCACTAGAGTCTAGACTTTGTTGGTATACGTAGAATTCACTTCGGATTTCATGGCTCCAAGCCATTTCTATGAGTCAATGTCTGACATTGCCTCATTGTAGTTCGAAAGGTGTTCGATATCCTTACATTCACTTAGGAGATTTAACTCTCCTTTGTTGTCGTGAAGGAAACCATAATACCTTTTAGGCATTCTGCTAACCCTTCTTGAACTACATGGAGTCTGTGTTACAATAGGTTTGTGGATCTAGGATTGCACTTAGTTCAGTGTTGATTTCTAGCTCATTGGAAAATTCCCTGAGTTCTATCTCATGTCCCCCTTTTCCCATCAAGAGTGTATTCTCTTTTTAGGAAGGTAGCTGACCTTGCGACAAACAACTTTTGCTTGTTGATGTGATAGAAGTAATATCCCATAGTTTCCTTGGGATACCCTATAAATCTACACTTCACTAACCTTGCATTAGTTTATCCACATCTTGCCTTTACATATGCTGGACAACCCCAAATCTTGATCTAATCAAGACTTGGTTTCTTCCCAAAACACATTTCAAATGGAGTTTGAGGAATGGATTTGGAAGGCACTCTATTTAGCAAATGAATTGCAGTTTCAAGTGCATATCCTTAAAAGGATATAGGTAAATTAGTACAGCTCATGGAACTCATTTTAGAAACTCCATTATGTTGTGGAATTCCTGGTGGAGTCCATCGTGATAAGATGCCATGTTCCTTGAGGTAATCAAGAAACTCTGTGCTTAAGTATTCACATCCTCGATCGAATCTAAGGATTTTAATACTCTTGCCTGTTTGGTTTTCAACTTCATTTCTGAATTCCTGAAACTTTTCAAAATTCAGATTTATGCTTCATTAAGTATAAATACCCTAACCGTGAATGATCATCGGTAAAGGTAATGAAGTATGAATAACCGCCCTCTGTGTTTGTATACAAAAATCCACAAACATCTTAGTGAATTAATCCCAACAGTTCTGTAACTCTTTCTCCTTTACCAGTGAAAGGAGACTTGGTCATTTTGCCATGTAGACAAGATTCACAAGTAGGCATAGGAACATGATCAAGTGATCCAAAAGGTTCCATCTTTTGCCATCCGGTGAATTCTATCTTGGCTAATGCCTTCAAGTTTAAGGTGTCACAATTTAGTTGATATATCCACATCTCTAGGCCTCTCAGGTCCAGTTGCATCTTTATCCATATACAGTTAATGGTACCATTCATTTCTAAAATGAAAAGAGACCATCAATCAAAATTGCATAACCAACGATTTGATTGATATGTGAAATAGAACAAAGCATTTTGTCAAACAAAACATCAAATCCATCTCTTAAAATATAGAGACGGATATTAAGTTCTTTACACATCCAGAAATGAAATAACAATTATTTCAAATTCAGGTCTTCTTCGGATGGTAGTTTGAGATGTTAGGTGCCTGTGGCATTGGCAACTACATTAGTGCTATTTCCCACGGTTAGCACCATTTCTCATTTTCCAAGTCTTCTACTCCCACTAGTCCATGCACACAATTGCATATATGTTGACTAGCTCCTGAATCAACTATTCAGTTTAGAAGTTTTAACTGTAATTACTAATTTTAGAACAAGAGAGTTACCTTCTGAAGGTTTTTCTCTTGAGGTTTGCAAGGCATCTCTTGCAATTTCTCTTCCAATGTCCATCCTTACCACAGTGAAAACAAGTACCTTTCAGTTACTTGTCTTTCTTTTGTATTCTTTCTTCCTTGGGTTTTTAGAAAACTTTTCTTCTTCTTTCCTTTATCCTTACCTTTTGTTTGGATTTGGAATAAGAAGAACCCTTCTAAAATTTGCAACTATCCTCTTTAACCCTTTATCTTTCGAGATATTCATTTAAGCTACTATAGCCATGTTGAGTAGCTCAGATAGGGTGTTGTTCATCTTTCCCATATTATAGTTCATAACATATTGGGATTAACTGATGATAGGGATGAAAGAAAGAATCTTGTTGAACTTCAACATCAAAGAAAAATCCATATTTTCCAATATCTTAAGTAATTATATTACTTTGAGATCATGTTGATTAACCGGAAACCCACTTACCATTCTTGTCATAACAAGTTCACATATGGTAATGTAAGCTAGGAGTAGCTTCACCTTTTCATGGATGCCAACATGTAACTTTTACCTTAGTTGTCATCTAACACATGCTTCTTAAAAGCATTTGTCTCTTCCTCAATGGTATATGGACCAAGAGGGGTATGTGGTGGGGTTTTTCTTATACACAACTAATCTTATCCAATTATAGGACAAGTTGGTGTTTGTGCAATCAAACCGGATAGTTCGTGTCATCTTGGACGTTTGAGTCAAGTATCTTCGAGATTGGGTTTGTGATGGTTAATTTGAAATTCTGCAAAACGTAAATAGATTTTAATTTAGATTAATCTTCTACCAAGGACTTAGGGTCTTTAAGTCATGATGGTAGCTCCCACTATTTTTGGCAAATTTCATATCCCTCCTGAAATCCGAGAGTTTCCGTTGAAACTCTTAGTGGGGATGGGAGTCTCACTTTCACATAGTTTTCCTCAACCTAACAGTTTGTTGGATTGCTATGATACTAATGAGAGGATACTCTTATCCAATCACATCATTAATGTGAATACCCATCACTATGGCCTCTAGAGAACTAGACCTCAACCTAACAGTTTGTTGGTTTCGTTCGTCTTAGTTAAGTTATGTCCACCATGCTTGTGGGTATAGGGTTTCAAGTATGACCTCAACCTAACAGTTTGTTGGCCACACTCGTTATCTATCCGCACTACATCAAGTATGTGTAATAGGCTTCCCTTGGATGGTTACAAGTACTGAATGTTGCCTCACTGAGGTCCAACAAGGTGTAAATGTGCCACCCAATAAGAGACTACCACGGTGGAAGGCCACAAAATAGCATTCAAAGTGCCATTTCGCTTATCAACTTAATATTGCTTTGAGGGTAGTTAAATTGGTCTCATTTTAATCCAATTTTAATCATATTAAAATTACTTATCTAATCTCATTAAATGGTTCCCAGTGCAATATATTAGTAGCACACAATACTCCCACTAAATGTTTTAGAAACCATTTGCTTGAGATAGTGGAAATACATGATACTACTAATTGATTAATTATCATCATTACCGAACATTCCAATTGCATTGGGCTTGTAGGATGATTATGGACTTTCTTGTTGATCCAACACGAGCCACCATGTTGGATCATGGTCTTGGATGGTGATTCATTTTAATTACGCGCGCATAAAAATAAATTAGGCATGAAAGCCATTTCAATATTACATAACCAAATAAATTAGGCATGAAAGCCATTTCAATATTACATAGCCAATCAAAATCGAATACATATCCAATAAGCGGCCAATCACATAGCTCAATTGTTTGGTCTAAGTCCATAACCATCCTTTAATTATTTAAACGCTTTAAACAATTAAACTAGCAATGTAAAAACATGCTCTTGGGTTGCATACATATATATGGGTTTAATTCAAGTGGTAACCATATTCAAATAACATAAATTTACCATGGAGTGAAAACATTTTACTACAATAGTAAATGTAATTGTAGAAACCTTTTAGGCATAGTTACACTTATCATATATTGCAACTATATCCAAAACTATTCAACAATTAATAATGGATCCAAAGTTGATCCACTAGGGTGTAGGGTTAAAACATGCATTTGTATAATACAAAGTGGTGATCATGATTATTTCAACAAAGTGAATAATCATGAATGTGACTAGGTAGGCCAACCACACTCACCAAAGTAATCAAAATTAATTTTAGTGTGGTAGGTAAATAATTAGTGATATGAATAAATTGAACAACTTTTGCATTTTATATCAAATCACCATAATTTACATCAAGATAGCCCCACACACTCACCAAAGTAATCTTATTAATTCTAGTGTGGTGGGTAAATGTTTATTGAGTGGAAACATTTTTGAAAAACTTTTAATTTTATAATAAAACATCATCATCATCTTTTGACCTATCTTGGTGGAAAATTCCACTAAACACAATCATCAAAATTAGCCACCTAACTTATGGATCAAAAAGATCCCTTAACAAGAACATCAAGAACACCAAGAACATGCATATGAACTTATATGAATGTTCATGCTATTTCCGGAAAAATCCATATTCCATTTTAACTATCTCATGCTCTTAATATCATATATTTCATGAAGTTAAAATCATGGGAGTTTTAATGCAACTATGCTCTAATATTCATATACATATATGAACACAAAGAGAGCATCAATCATCAAAACATAAATCCGGAAATCCAAAATCCCAAACAACCCCTTTCACTCCATTTGATTTTCATTCAATCATATCAAAATAAATCAAGTATAACTATTATACTTTTAAATGAATTCACAACCCATATATGCATCTCTAAACCCCAAAAACATATCAAGTTCATGACCTATGGCTCTGATACCAATTGTAGGAAATTTCAAAACATTTTTCCAAAGTTCATTTGAATATTAAACATGCATTTAATCAAATTAATCGCAGCGGAAGTCTAAGGTGGTTGTTTAAATTCAAAAACAAAACTTCTTCCAAGTATCTTAAGCCATGAACATTGATATGTTTTTCATAAATGAAAATTCAAGAGAAAAGGATAAGATCTAATTACCCTTGAAGCAATTATATGAACCAATTTGTGTTTGGTCTTCTCTTGATGATTTCCTTTTTGTTGATCTCCTCTTTGATCTTTGCTCCTTAATCTTTCTCCTCCATGTGAGCCACAAAAGTATATGGCCTCTAAGTCTCCACACCAATGGAACCTTGAGATGAGAAGAAGTATCTTGAGAATACTTGGATGCTAGTGCAAGATTCTCAAGATTGGTTTCAATCTAAACCACTTTGAAAGATGAAAGTATTTCACTCTTGAAAACTCTCTTTTATCTCTCTTTGATCTTCCAAACCTATTTGGTTTATGTTGGATTGTGTTTGTGTGTTAATGAGCTTATGGAAACAATTCCCATACATACTTACTTAAGCATTTTCGGCCAAAACCCATTGGGCTTCCAAAATTGGGCCTTATGACACTTAAACCATAATATTTAGGTGTCTTAAGCCATTGGGCTTGATACCCAACCATTTGGGCTTCCCGTTAACTATTACCGAGACCCAAATACGTTTTTACACGTAGTAAATCATCAACATCAAATCAATCAAATTGATTTCCTCATTCTCATTTGTATTACTCAAAGTTAACCATTTAAGGTGTGCGATCCATTAGGTTCTAATTAGCAAGGCAGTGGGAAAATATAAGAACTCTTTCTAACCAACTGGAATTAAAACCCCTTTTTAATTCTTCCTTTATTTAGATCGATCACAATCAATCCTAGGACTTCCACAAGCCAAGAGTGACATCTAGCAATATATCAAGGCTACCCAAGCTAACCAGAATAGATGAAGAACCTATTCAGTTGGAATTGCAATGCAATACGGTCCTTCTCTATACAATGTTTCAAATCATATTATTAGGGTACGGATTGATTATGTCAAACCCCTAATATGATTTACAACCTCATGTGATTCAAAAGAACATGATTAAGAACAACTTTCTAAATCAAGCTCAAAATACTTTGGCCAAAGATTTACTAAATCACATCTTGAAAACATTCTCCTTCTTTATCGAAAGTAGAGATTCCTTATTGTACATTCACATGCCCCTATGATGAATTAAGAGATCCCAACAACACTTAAGACAAATCTTTTACGGCTTGCCTTTAAGAGCTATCAAAGATCAATAACGCATCACAGGACAACCATGATGCCTCAGGTCTAAGGACTAATTTGCATTATTGCAACTATGAGTTCTCGTTTGACATATAGATAAATACTCCATACGAGAACTACGGTTGATCGCGTTCAGTGTACTCATTCACTAATGAGCACCCACATATTTGTATTAGTGTCAACTACACAAATGGTTTGAGACTAACCATCCTCCCAATTGAGCATACATAACATGTGCTAATCTTGACGGTTTATCAATGCCCATTTGATAACCTATGATTAGGAACATTTTGGGATGCTACAGTTAGAGATTAAAGGTCTCCCAAATCTAATCTTCTTTAGATTACTTTATCTCTTATTTAGCATACCCTGGACATTTGTTTCTTTACACGATGTAAAAGATAACAAAATAAGTTTGCCCTTTATATATCATATACGAAATGTATTCTAAGGAGATTACATCAAATGTATTGGCTCTTAGGGCACATTTCTAACACATATTTCATTTTCCTTGCAACCGTTGCAAAGGTGTATAAAACGTTACCCACATTGCATGAATCCCAAACGAATCCTTTCAAACACTGGCTCCACGTTCTGAAAACACCAAAGCCCCAGGATGGACATCCACCTTCAACCAAAGATGGATCCGAAAGTTCGAGTTGCACATAATTATTGCAAGCATGGTGACGTTCACGACCATCCTTGTGGGACGTGCAGGGATCTATTGGACGTAGGTCCAGACAATGTTCAATACTATCGGTCCCCGACCCCTTCTCCCCCAAAGCCCCCATCTCCCGTTGTTTGCATTACCCCCAGACTGGTGCGAGGATTGCTACAATGACAAACGCATTCTAGATTGGGAGGAACGTGGCCGCTTTGAGTCAAGTGATGACTTTGATGATGATAACTAAGTGGCTCTTCAAATAACTTATTGTTCACTTTAATGTAGTTTTTTTTTTTTTTTTTTCCAGGGGGTCGAATGTAAGTCATGCGATACGGTTGTGACACTTAATAATTATCGAATACAAAAGTTACTTTGTTTTTGGGCGGTTTCACTGTTGCTTTTCACATACCTTAGTTCAGTATCAACATGAGGCACTTACATAAGATTCACTAACGGTTCCAGATGGTTTCCAAAAATACGCAAATTGGTGTCAACAAATATTCAAACTCCGGGACCGTAAATGAAATCAAACTCTTGCAGAAATGACTGTGTCATTGTAGGTTCCCTGTCCTGCGTGCTCTGACTGGGCTGCAAATTCTCATCAACTGCAGCACCAACTTCTGCGTCGGAAGATGAAGAGCTGCAACATCGAAACAAAGAAACAAGTCAACAGCATTTCTTGTACAAAATTCAAACCCAGACAATTACATATTCACTTACCCGCTCACAAGTTTTGGACAACTCCGTCTATCATGATCAGTCTTCCTACATTCACTGCACCGCCGTTTATGTCCTTCCGCTGCCTTCTCTTTTTGTCCTTTCACTCTTCTCGCACGCCCTTTTGGTTTTTACTCGATGGGATCCTTAATTCTGACTTGGGAAGAACTAGTTCCGACCTCTCCATTGGGTGTGTCTTCGACACGATCTCTTGATGACAACAACCTTGTAAGCTTCCCACGAATGTCGTCAAATGAATTTTCCAGCAACTCAAAACCTTCATCACACAACAAAGCAGAATCTATCAACTCACCTGCAACTTTGCAATGTTTCGATCTCTTAACTAAAACCAAACCGTCCACGCAATCTTTAACTTCTTTGTCATTCTTATCATATACTACACCGCACTTTGCACTTTGAAGCCATCGTGTCACTATGTAATTGTCTGGCAAGTGCTCCACCTGCTTCATTCTTAAAAATGCTAGGATGTGTCGGCACGGAATACCCCAAAATTCAAATCCTTTGCAGCTGCAATAAGCTTTATCGGCATCTTTATCATGCACAAGCTCCTTCATCCGTGTCACCCCCGGATTTACCCGCTCACTTACTTTGTACCTGCACTGGGTCTCATCTTGCTCTACAAGTTCGAACAAGCATAAAAGGCTTCGGAAGTCTTCCCTCTCAAACATTTCAAGAATTTCCCGAGTGTAAATGCGTGCCATTTGATGTTGCATTGGTGTTCGAAATGGCAGTGGAGGTTTTTCATTGGTATCAGCATGATCAGCCATTAACTCCTTGTGCCTCTGTGAACCAACAGCTCTTTCAAAAACGTACAATGAATTCCATCAATGTGTTTTTCCGGTTAATATATTGTTTGAAAAATGCATGACAGCTTTCAGCCCGTTGACTACTTGACATCCCAGCCGAAAAACACATGTTTTACATATGATGGAACCCAATTCTCCCGCAAAGCATGCATCGAGCTCAGCCACGGATGGTCTTTCAGCCCATTGCTTGTGACGATTTCATCCCATTTCGCATCAAATTCTTCTTTCGTGTCCATACCCCATATGCATTTGCACATTTCCGAAAAACATTCCCCAATGCCGGGTTTCTCCATAAACTTATTCAAGATATGCCATATGCAATATCTATGGAATGTTGTTGGGAGAGTTAAAGCAATTGCCTTTGACATGGCTGCATCTTGATCAGTGATGATCATTTTGGGTGGCTCACCTGGCATGGCTTTCTTGAATTCTTCGAACAACCATACAAATGAATCCGTGGTTTCACTAGTTAGGAATGCACAACCAAACAACACTGTCTGCCTATGGTTATTAACGCCTAACAAAGGCGCAAAGACCATCCCATAGCAGTTCGTGTTGAACGTCGTATCAAATACCACCACATCCCCAAAAAACCCATAAGCTCGTCTTGACCTTGCATCTGCCCAGAAAACATTTCCCATCCTTCCTTCCGAATCTACCTCCATATTGAAATAAAATGATTCATTTTTTCCTTGCTCAGCCAAAAAATGCTCCTTCAGCAGCTGTGCATCATGGCCAATCACCTCCCCACGCACGTCCCTTGCATAATTATAGATATCTCTCCTAACAAACCCAACATTTTCCAATCCCCCTACTTGCACCTCAAGAAGGCTTACCTGTTTATGTACAGGGATATTAACTTTGCTCATATGTGCACTATAGGCCTTTGTAGACTCTGTTAAGTTACGGTGAGATCTCAATAGATGGACTTTATCAACTGTGGTCATGTCATGGTTGTGTACCTCATTGAATCCTACAACAGTGTACTTATTCTTCTCGTTTACCTTCAAAATCGCAAGTTTAGCCTTGCACCCAGTTCGAGTACAACCTCGCTGTCTTCTCTTGCGACTAACAGTGCTTGTCAACGCGTACCCTTGTTTACAGCATACATATTCTTTCCTTGTTACCTCTCCTGTGAATGTGCAAGTTCTCGTTGTAGAACACCGAATGCCGAATCCGGCTTTCGCGGCATACATATTATAGAAATTGAACACATCCTCACAGCAATCAAATTCAAGTCCCAATTTTGGTTTCAATTCCGAACTAACTTCCGGTGTCACCTGTCCTTCGCACTCCATTTCACAGTTCTTGCAATTTAACCCTGAATATCACATAATAACCATCATATATGACATTCAAATCACTATCTGTGAAACATTAAAGACCTACATAAACACTAACGTAACTCGTGCTGATGCCCAATATTTGGCACAGGCTTTCAAAGAGCTTCAAAATATATATCAACTAACATATGACATCCAAATGACTCTCTAGTGAAACATTAAAGACATACATACAACCTAATCTGACTCATGCTGATGCCCAATATTTGGCACATGCTTTCAAACAGCTTTACAATAAATATTAACTAACATATGACATGTGAATGACTCTCCGCTGAAACATTAAAGACATACATACAACCTAATCTAACTCATGCTGATGCCCAATAATGAAATTGACAAATACAGTATATGGCTTACCTCGTAACTGATTTCCAACTTCAAATTTTCAACAACTACGACAACGTAACGTAGACCTTTTAGATCTGGACGTCAACCCCAAAAAATTTTCTTCTTCCTCAACCCCTGTTTCGCCCCGCTCAAGGATTTCAAAACCAACAGAGCAGAACCACAACGGTACGGTCAGCACTTTCCAACTCAACGCCAGTTTCGACGTTGCTCAAGGATTGACGTATGTCCCGACCCCAAAAACCCAACCACAGAGATGAAATTATAAAATCCAAGACTCCTTTGTTTCGCCTGAATGGGAAACCCAGAAAAATGAGGGTGCTCTCTCTTCAATGTTACAGTTCTTCCTCAATCAAAGCTGATAAAAAAATGGTTATTTTCATTGAACTGAGTGAACAGTTGGTTTGGAGGGAACTTCTGTTTTGGAGGGGATGTTTTGGAGGGAGAAGAGAGTATTGGAGGGAGAGAGAAGAAGGCCTCGTTCTAATACAACAATTACACTTACAATTGCTTTTCATACAGCCGTTAGATTGGATCCAACGGTGTTCTCATGTTATGTTCTCACATAAGCGT